>QKYT01000237.1:17994-33827 GCA_003550305.1 Glomus cerebriforme
CATNAGATTTCCANTCAATTGGATTATATCCTCCGAGAATTTCGTTACTATCTTTCACTTTAACAATTGTTACTGTGCGGGATTGATTATCACAAATTTCATGAAATTTTTTGCGTGAATTTCCATCACGAGATCCACGAAATAATAATTTGAAGTCATATGGAAAAGTTAACTTATCCATAATTTCTAATTTATTAATCCATTTTGAAATTAATTGAGTATGTCTATATGTAATATTTTTTGAATCAACAGTTCTTAAGTTAATTGGCTGTGATTTATCATCTAGTTTGCTATTAGGATCCAAAAGATTTAAAAAATTTTTTACTAAATCATTACGTAATTCCTTTGGTAGAATTTTTCTGTAAGGATATACTTTATCCAAAAATTCTTTAGAAGTTAATTTGTAAAATTTAATAAATGGAATACATTGTTGTAAGGTATTCTTCAAAGTATTGAAATCTTCTTTTGAATANTTNNNNANNTCAGANGGAAGTTCTGGATTTTGAGCAAGACCCCATTTAAGAATATGTTCCCAAATTTGAATAACACTCATTTGAAGATTATCATTTTGAATAATTGAAACTAAAAGTTTTTCTGGAATTGAAGAAAAATTTGGTGAGTTGAATATCTTTTCTGGATCTTTTGATATTAAATCAGTACAATATTTTTGAAGTTCAGAGAAAGAATCATTTTCGAAACTTGTTTGATATACCAAATAAAAATTTTGTTCTATCCAATTTGTTTTGTTTTTAATTAAAAATGATTGCAAATATGTGATTAACTCTTGAAGACCAAGTTCACTAGCAACAACTAGGATTTTAATTATATCTGAATTATCATATTCATTTAAAGAAAGTCTTCCACTATAAATATACCTAAAATAAAATATTTCGTAAATATAAAAAAAATATTTTATTTAAAATAGTTACTATTTATTATTATATTCTTTATTACCTTAAAACTATTTGAAAAATTTCCGGTAAAATATTTGGTAATTTAATTTGTACCAAGGTTCCATCATTTTTCTTTTTATTAGTTGATAAAATTCTTCGTAAATAAGGAGAACGATAATATAAAATAACCATATGAGCTCGAAATATTTTTACATAAGGGTCATTACCAACTTCAATCNTAATATCATAANATTCTTCATCATTTAAAATTTCAAGTAAATTTTGTGATAATTTTGATAAAAGTTTAATATTATAATTAACCATTTTTTATAATTTGACGTTAAGAGAAAGAGAGTTTAATTGTCGAATGTTCAACCATTGTATATAATAAATCGGTACAACATGGTACGACATTTATTCCAAATCGGTGATCATATCCCGAAATGCATTAGATAAAAACTCGCAGACAATTGTATATGCTGTATATTTATTGTTTGACTTTTATTTACATTTTTATCACTTCGATAGAAAATTGATAAAAAAAAAAAAAAAGATAATGGCCGGATTATTTACTATATTTTGTTAAACTTTGTTCGTCTTGTTTATTGTCCGAAGCGAAGCGAAGGACTATATATTTTATGCGTGATAACCATTATGATCACGTGACGATTTCCGTTTGTCCGGTCACGTGTCTTAAATTTGATTAAAAAAAATAAAAATAAAAATATGCGCTCCGGACTTAGAATGGTTTCCATTTCCTAGTTTTAATAAAGTTTCTGTTAATATCATTTAATTCTAGTTTTTCGTTTCATTCGTCGTTTTATTTTGTATTCTTTGTACCATTTTGGAATTTTCCTTTTGTTCTATTATTTTAGACCACCATAAATTTTATCACATTTTAAACTAAACTCAATTTATTCTCGTAAAGAATAACAGATACAAAATAAAAATATAAAACGTGTGAAACAATATCGCAAAAAATGATAATAAACGCAAAAATTATATTATAAAGAAAGATAAAACGTGCGAATGATATCATAAAGAGTGATAATAATAACTTTTTTTTTTATAATTATCTGTTATCAAATCACAAAATCAGCTATATCCTATTATCTGCAATTTGTTATTTTGTTTAAATCTTTTTATTTTGGAATAAATGTATTTTTTTTTAAAAAACAATTTTTAATATAAAACAATTATTTAGCGTACATAATAAAGAATAAGCTTTAATAAAAGAATTATTTATAGACATGGTAAAAAGTTTTAAAATATTAAAAAAAAGTATTCATAATTAATAAAAAAAATTCTTCAAATTCTTTAATAAATTTTAATTTTAATTGACAAAAGATATGAAAGAATCAATAAAATCAATCTAATTTTTTTTTTTATTAAAATATAAAAATCAATCACAATCTAATTTCCAGAATTACATTTTCGCACTGTTGTGGAATTGATTAGATTTTCAATCTAAAATTAAATCCCTTTTTATTATATAAATAGTAAATAAGAAAATATTCTAAAATTAGAACAATTTCAAGTTTCAATGCAGTCAAATTTATCATCTCTAATAATAAAAGTATGATATTATAATAACTGATAATGCATTCTTGCCCCAAATACATTACATTTTTTTTAAAAAAAAAAAGATTTTGTTTTTATTTTTTATTTTTAGGGGACAACAATAATGTCATATGTAAAATAATTTCCTATTTATAGTTGTCATCCAAATAGAATTCCTATTGCATTAATTATTATAATATTAGTTGTATCATTTAGGATGATCATTGTTCTCTTTTTTAACGAAAAATCAGATAAGAATTAGGCATAACCTGTCACGCTGCGCCGGGAATAGGACTTGCCTATCAAGTATAAATCTATTGTTACCAGAAAAAAAAACTTATTGTCAGAAAATTTCCTATTTATAGTTGTCATCCAAATGGAATTCCTATTGCATTAATTATTATAATATTAGTTGTATCATTTAGGATGATCATTGTTCTCTTTTTTAACGAAAATCAGATAAGAATTAGGCATAACCTGTCACGCTGCGCCGGGAATAGGACTTGGCTATCAAGTATAAATCTATTGTTACCAGAAAAAAAAACTTATTGTCAGAAAAATTTTCTGCCAATCAATCATTAAAAAAAAATTTTTTTTTATTCCAAAAAACTCCATTATACACCAAAAAAAAATTTTTCTATAAATCTATCATTACAAATCCACATTATAGCGATCTATTGTTACATAAAAATGAAATTACTCGTGCTAAAATTTTATTTTTCTTGAAATAAGGGATGGAGGGACAAGATATAAAAGATAGGCTTAAAGTCTAGCTATAGAATGATGAAAAAATGTCAAAACTAAAAATAACACAAATTTGCCGATCAAAAGGGCTTAACTTTTAAATATAGATCACAATTTAAGACTATTTATACAGGCTAATCTAAACGTTAGGTTCCACACGAATTTTTTTTATTATATATATAGATGTAAAATTTCCTCATCTAAGTCTTCTTCAAATTCATCCTATTTATAAAATTCTTTCAATTCCTCTTTATATTTATCTCTAACTCATTCCAATATAAATTATGCCAATTATAACTCGCAGCAAAACACAATTAACTCGATTCACTAAATTAAACAAATTTGAATTTGATTGCTGTTATAGACTTATAGACTTGCTTATAAACAATTATCTAAAGAAATATCAATTAAGATTACCAAAATTTCCGCAAAAAAATTGTATTCCCATTCTTTAGAAGATTTTGAAAAAATCAAAATCAATAACTACCAAGCACTTCAAGAAATTTTTTATATTAAATTAAAAAAAAAATACCTTTTTTATAATAATAACTATATGTAAATCTCCTTTTGATGCATATTGCATAACTAACATATTAAAGTTAATGAATTACCACTACCACCACCTAATTTTTATAATAAGTAAATATTTTTTTTATTTTTTTTTTAGTTATTGAAGTAAATATTAGTTATTATTTTTTTATTTTTTTTTTAGTTATTGAAGTAAATGTTAGTTATTATTTTTTTATTTTTTTTTAGTTATTGAAGTAAATGTTAGTTATTATAATTTATTTTTAAAAATATCTTTTTTTATTTTTTAATTCTTATATATTATGTAAAGTTATATTTATGATTGTAAAGTAAATATTTGGTTAATTAGATAGGTAGAGGGTTTGTTGCTATTTTTTCAAGTTACTTTATTTTCTGGTATAATAAAAAAAATTATATTATTTTACATTCATACAGTATGATTAGCATGTTAAAAATAATGATTATTTAGCTTTTTTTTCATCCTCTACCTACTGATTACTCTCCTTATGAAGAAATTTACTTAACACACATGCATGCTTCCCCTGAATAGCAATTCCGCACTCAACCAATTTTGTAGTTCTTATACCAATGTGGTATTTTTTCTCTATTATTTGTGCTAATGCCTCTTCAGATTTCTTTCAAAGCTCATGCTCTATTTTATCTTCATCTCAATATTTTATTTCCTTATCAATGGATTCATTAACATATTCATCATTATCATTATTCTTTTTATTCTTCTTGCTTACTTTGAACTCCATAATTATCAATATCAGATAAATTACACTTTCTGTGATTGGTACAATTTTAACATCAAAACGTCCTTTGTCAGCTTCTCTATTTGACAATAACTCATAATCATGATATCACACTGGTGAAAATATGCCAACCATGAGCCAACGATAATTACTTTCCACTGAGTTATCTGTAGTATCAAAATACAAAAGAGATTTCATTATCATAGATTAGATAAAATACTATTATTTAACCATCCTTTCTATTCTGTGAAAACCTCCGTGTTTGGAATGCATAGATTTTTGTCATCATTTATGGTAAGATAGCCTCCATAGTAGAGTAAAGTCCATAATACATCATGTTGTAATTAATGTCTTTCAAAATCTCTACATTGATCACATCTTTTTGGAGTAATAGTAATGTCTTTTTTCTAAAGTCTTCAGTTGAGTGCCAAAGTAATTTCTTGATAGTTGCAGTACATCCTGTTATGTTTCAAGAAATAAACAACCATATTATAGCAATATTACCATCTAACAAAAGCCAATTAATCAAGACTTACCTGTGTCTATCCAGTGTGCCTCCAAAGTTCTCTCATCCAAATAAAAATTGATTGACCAAGAATTGAACAGATGAATGTCATTTTCAGCTCTGTATCCATTTACCATTTCTTGACATCTTCCAACTTACCTTTCTTTTTGTTATACTGAAGGAGGATAGTACCTTTACTCTCTGTAAATCTGAAACAATCTGCAAATTTTATGTTGTGTATTGAAAATACTCTCAGATTGTTAAGCCTTGACAAATATCCTGATTTAGTAATACGAGAAACACTAACGAGGAGGACTTTTTCCAAATTTTCATCATTGCTCTATATTGGTCAATCCAATCATTTGTTAGGTTATCACTTGCATAATCTTATGAAGATAGTCTAAAATAAGTATTTATCTTGAGAAGCACTCTAAATAGAGAAGCAAAAAAACTGCGAGCTTCTTTGTAATATTGATAATGGTAAGCAATATCAAGAGGGTGATTGTACTTATCAATCAGGACAATACACTTGCTTTTGTGATAGTTTTTCAATTATTTGGAGAGGTTAACAAGAGCATCTTTCATGATTTCATATTGCAGGATGCCAAAATATATTTAATCAAAATATAATTTTTCATATTTGTCAAATTCAGTAATAAATGTGCATCCTCCATTCACGATTTTGCCAAAACTGTTCCAGCCAATGGGAATACTTTTTCTGCAAAGAGAGTAGCGGTTCTCTCTATAATAGTATTAAAAAAAGAATTAGTCTCTGATATAAAAATTTCATTGGTAAGGTGTAAGTAGAATAAAATATACATACGCATTATGATCTTTTGCTTTTTTGGTAAAAACATCCATAGTGGCTCTAGAAGAAATGATTAATTAAAATGATTTCGCAAGTTGTGGACAATACTCTGAATATATATATATTCTGTGAATATTTACCTTCTTCTTCTATACGTATCCTCTTCAAAGGAGGTTCTTTGACTGAAACTGAGAATAATACAAAAAAGGAGAAAGAAAGGAAAATGCAAGTTAGTTAGCATATCAAAAAGTATAAAACACCCCATCCCTCAAAGATAAGTAATCCCTCTCGAATGAAGTGTGTTTTTAACAAATAATTAATACTTTACCAGGTCTCTTAACTATTATGTGTATGTGATTATCTTCAGGATCTTTATTAAAAATTTCTTTGACTTTTTTAGATGGTAACAACTTCGTACCTTCGAGTTGTTTTTCCAAATCAATTTCTGCATGAGCGTTATCTTCTGCATAATTCTGTAGTATTTTTAACTTTTTATTGTCTCCTTCAGTAGGGATAAAAACCTTCCATAGCTTCAGTCTGGAGGTGTACTTGATCTCTTCATGTAATAACTTCTGGAAATGTCCAAAGCAAAGTTTATCAAAACTAACTTCCCTTCTCTCAACAGGGGTTTCACGAGCAGATCGATATCAATTGAGAAATGATTTTCAGGATTGTAAGACAAAAAATAATCATTATTTTACTCATGATATGTATGGATTTACCAATTTACTTCCATACTAAGTATCTATTTGATGATGTTACACCGTATTGCAAAGAAATTGTGACTTCATATCAAGTTGGTGAGTGTGAAAAGTCTTCACATTACTTTGTTAATCGGTAACTAGTTTTATTATATAAAAATATTAACAATTTATCATTATATAAATAAAATTTATTGCTTGACCTTCAATTTTACTTTATATTTTTTTGTATAGTAAGTTTTTAATAAAGTTTTTAATCTTTTTTTCTGTATAATTTTTCTAACTTTTACTGCGTACCTCACACTCTCATTTTATTTTTTTAGGATCTTCATTCTTNCTAAATATTTAANTCAATAAATGATTTCAAACAATTAAATTCAAGAATTTATTGAAATATTGTAAAAGCAAAATTTAAAAATAAACTCTAAATTATATATATTCATCTAACTAATTAAACTACTTATGATTTGAAATACTTCTACGTCATAACCTTCTATTGAAAAATTCATAACTTTTTTTACATAACTCATATTTTGAAATATTTGTATCTGATGATTCAAAAGAAAATAATTTTATTTAGAGTCCATTATCATGATAAACTAATGCAAAATCCATATCCTTAAAATGAATTAAGATTAGATCTTTAAAGTTATCCTTATTCTTTAGAGAAATATAAAATTGTCTTTAGTTATACCAATTTCATCATATTACTGTATGAACTCTTCCATATCAAATGATTATATACTCCAACAATTTGGAAATGTGAATAAAATTCTCTTGTATAGGCAAATTTCTTTTAGTATCAATTTATTTTATCAATCCATCTTGAAATTATTTAGCTTTAAATGATGACAAATACTTAAATTTTATAGTCTATCTTCTGAAAATTTTGTATAAAAAGTTTGTTCATATAAAATTCCTTTAAAAAATAATCATCTGTCCAGGTTACAGTATCGGAAGTGAGAGTTGGATTTATATAAGAATACATTCTGTGCAAAATTGTTACTTTTTCCTTTTCTTATTTAGATGCCCAATCTATTAGTCTTTTTCCAATGTTTGCTGAATTTCTTTTTAAATAGTTTATATTTCACCTCTTAATTTGTCCTTTCTATTTTCTATTTTTTCTCTATTTCAATTCTTTATTATTTTTCGTCCGTTATGTTATCTTCATGTGTACCATTTAGGCATTTCGTTAATAGGGTATCTTTAGAGTTATTGTTTTTTGAAGTCAAATTATAACAATCACTGAAAAGAAAGATCTTATATACAGTATAAGGAAAATAAGAGGGAGTTTAAAGAAAGTATCTATTCTAAAAAGAAATAAACTGGCCAGTTAGGAGATACTCGATATTTGACCAGTTTTTCCTTGCCTGATGTGAGGAAAACTTCATACAGTATAAGGAAGTTAAAGAAGGAGTTTTAAAGGGTTTCTAATTTTTTTAAAAAGGAAAAGTTTTCTATATTATTTAAAAAAATCAAAAATAATATTATGTTATACATTAATTTGTAAATTTTACACTATGTAATCACCAAACTTTCTTTTTTTATTTTCTCCCTTCTCAGTTAAAAACTCATGATTAAGTGATGAATAAATTTGGTAATAAATATACAAAAAAACCATTTAGTCAATTTACTCATTTATGTACTAAGTGAATGTTGAATTTGTAATGATTTTTCTTATATTTAAAATTTTACTCCAGACTTAACAATGATCCACATATATGAGATTTAAATTATCAGATTACTTATGACAGTTAATACTGTATGATGAAATATAGGTATCATTAAAGCTTGTGATGCATGTTCACACTCAAAGAAGTGAATGATTTTTCTGCAGCAAAATTTCTTTAATTTTCATCAAAAATTTTTTACATAATTTAATCAAAAAAAAAAAAAGAAAAATTCACCGAACAAAAATTTTTTATTATTATTTATTCAGAAATTATTTTTATAAGTATTAATTTTTTAAGAATTTAACAACAATAAAATCTCGGTTAGTATAGTGGTTAGTATCCCCGCCTGTCAGGTCTTTCAGCACGCGGGAGACCGGGGTTCAATTCCCCGACCGAGAGCAAAATTTTTTCCCTTTTTTTAAAAAAAAAAGGGTGCAGCGAGCATACACGTGCATTCACTATGAGTAGTACTGTATAACATATAAAAATATAAACTATTTCAAATATAGAAATTTGCACATCATGTTTAATGTATTATTGTATCATTATTAATTTTGACTCATTTTATATTCTTATTATTTTTAAATATATAAATACCACCTTTTTTTCATTATTTCATATTAATTTTCATATGGTATCTTTAATTATATTATTATCCCAATTTATTTTTTTCTCCATAATCCTTTTTAAAAACTACCCTCTACCCTCTACCCCCTCTACCCCTCTACCTCCTCTAAACTCCCTCTTATCTTCCTTATACTGTATATGAGAACTTTCTCTATCAGGCAAGGAAAGCTGGTCAGATAGTTGAGTATCTCCTAACTGGCTGGTTGGTTTTTTTTCTCCTTTAAACTCCCTCTTAACTTCCTTATACTGTATATGATATCTTCCTCATTTCAGGCAAGGAAAGCCGGTCAGATAGTTAACTGGCTGGTTGGTTTTAGATTAGACTTTCCTCTTTGCTTATTTCATTTAAATTTCAAAAAATCTAGTAACTCTAAAGATACCATCTGTTAGCAAAAAGTCTATTACTAGTTGAGAATAGCTGTGAAATAATGAAACTTGAAACCTGCTTTTCCTAGAAAGAAGATGATTAAGATATTATTGGATTTAACAAAACAAACTGATAAAAAAGAAACAATTTTATTAACAGAAAATGAAGAAACAAAATATATAAAGCAGAAAAAAAAGAAGGAAAGGGTTTGACCGCGACATATATGAAGCAATCTGAAGATAAACTTCTGAGCTTGAATATTATCTGGATAGGCGAACGCACCGTCACTAATTCGTTGATACAACTCCTGGATTTCTGAAATGTATTGGTTGACTGATTCTCCTGGTTGTTGTCATTGCTGGTCGCCACTAAATGCTGTGGTCATATTAGATCTTTTAAACAGTAAAAATAAAAGAATCTTAATATACAATCTGTGCAATAATGAGAAAGCAACAACTAAAATTAGATAAATAAATGAATAAAAAATTGATGAAGATTAAAGAGATTGAAAACAAAAAATTTTAATGAGAAGGAATGAAGAAAAAGCTAAAAACTGAAATGCACAGGAAAAAAAATNGAAANAANNATTTGAGGANAAAGTATATNAATNAAGAAAATTAAAATAAGAAAGTACCAGGACTATTNGANATTACTTATGAAGTGTGGAAAAAAGTGAGAATTACTGAGAAAATATTGTAATGAATGCAATAATTGAATAAAAAATACCCAAAGAACTGGAAAAGAAGAACAATATACCAAAAAATAGAAGGGGAGAATAATTTGAGGTTAATAAGTTAATTGAAACATACGAAAAACAAAGATGTACTAAGTTAGAAATAGTGATGTAAATTAGAAAAAAAAATTAGAAAATGGAAAATAGTAAAACAAATTATATGAATGGAGAGTATTAAACAATGTTGGAGATTGCTAATAGAATTGGATAAAACAATAAACAGTTAAACAGTTGGATTACAATTAGTAAATTAATAAGATAGAATAGCTTAGTGACATTTAAATTAGATATTTTTATTTTTAATTTTAAAAAAATTAAATGGATTAATAATAATTGTGAAAAAAAAACATTTATTTACTGTATTTTTTTTTNAAAAAAAAANAAAATAATAAAATAAACTTTTTTTATTTAAAATTATTTTTTTTATTAAAATATTTAAAATTAATTATTTCATAAATCGTTTTCGGCCGGATAATTTAATGGATAATCTGTACTACTTTACTGTGTAGTCCATTAAATTACCGGCTGATCTTAAAAATATAAAATTTATTAATTAAATACTAGGCGTAACCCGTCGCGCTGCGCCGGGAATAGGACTTGCCTATTTCTTCTAAACTCATCATAATAATAGTAAAATCTAGGCCTATTACATAGAAAATATAAACATGCTATTGTTATTCTCATAACTTGATGTAATAAATTTATATAATTTATGTGTTTATGCCAATAAGAAATATTATGTATATGAAATGTTATAATTATCTACTACTAATTAGTATTAGAATTACCGAAATTTGCCGATCAAAAGGTCTTAACTTTTAAGCATAGATCAGGCACAGATCCGCACAATTTAAAGACTATTTATTTATACAGGCTAATCTAAACGTAACGGATTTTCAACTTTTTTTTTAATTATATAGATAGATATAGATATATATATATAGTTTAGAAAGGAAAAATGAAAAAAAGATTAACCCTATAATATTTCATTTAAAATTCACTAGTAATATTTAATATTTTAATGCCACTGTTTTATTTGAACCTCTCGTATATCCCTTTTTATCCATATTCAAATGTCCAAATGTAATGGTTCATATCTCCTATTGCTGAATATACTGTAGCAATTAAAACATATCAGTCTTAATGTCATATGGTACCCATTTAAATATTATATTTCTTGAATTAATTCATAAAATTCGTTTTTGCTGGTCCAGTATGTAAAATTTTTTTAAAAATCATGGTTTATACCATTTATAAATACAATTGTTTAAGATATACGTATCAGAAAGGTAAATGAAGACGAACATAAGATAATTTTTAAATGTTATATTCATTTTTCAACATGAGGCAAAGCTGAAGAAACTGTAGTTGTAGAAATATGGGTTATACCTTTCATCATATTTTATGGAGGATGGATGGGAGAGGGAATAGTTCACCACGCCCTTTTGATGATTTTTGTCTAATTTGATCTGTGTAATAAAAGCGCATAACAGCATTCTGCAAAATAGCTTTAGTAGAAAATCATAAAATTAAGAGAATGATATCATGATATGAATTGATTTTGAATTCCCAAACATTGCAATGGTTTGTTAGATCATTTGTCTCCAAAATATAAAATTTTATATTTTTATTAGATAACAACTTGATTTTTTTTTGTATTTAGGTTCGGTTCTTTGCTTTAAGATAGATAAAATTCATGAACTATTTGTTTATTTCTCCATTCTTTATATTAAATCAAATTAAAATAAATATAAGAAAAATACTTTTTTTAGATTCAGTGTTTGGCTTTGGATAGATGAAATTAATTCGGAACTGATAATAGGATTTTCATAAAACTGTACAGGATTTTAATATAAACCAAAAATAAATTAAAAGAAATTTTGCTTTTTTTTTATTTTGATAAGTGAAAAAGGTTTTTAACAAATAAAATACAAATAAAATCTTATCACGGTGATGCAATTTATAATATTTCGCCATTTTTTCATCAAAAAAATACAAAAATATAATAGCTTCAAAAATAATCGTGAGCCATTATTATTTTATCCTTTTATCCTTTTCTTCTTTTGTGAATTTATTTTCATGATCATTATTTTTTTATATTTTATAGAAAACTTTAATTAAAATAATTAGTACTTCCTACAATACAAAACACAAAGCATAATGCTATACTATTTAGTAAATTAAATAATGGATTCTACTGCTATTATACTGCTTCAAAGTTCGAACTTTCATAAATTGACATTAATAAAATATATATTACAAAGTAATATTTCAGCGTAGTAAATATTGAACGTTCCTTTTATAAAAAAATTTTACTCTAAGTGTGACATAACATCCTATAATTTTGATACGCTTGAATGGGATATATTGTAGATATTTGTCATAGATAATCATCGTTCATTGGTTTCTTTTTAAATAAATGATTCCATTTAATTCCATTGATCGCATAATTATTTATAATCGCAATTACAAAGGGACAAGAACATTTCCTGTGTAAATGGATTACGAAAGATTGTTTTACAAATATAAATTTATAGTAAACGTACAGTAGATGGCACAGAATTGAAAAGTTCTGTCATGCAAAGTTATAGATTTTTAAACTATAGGTAATCAAATAAAAAGAAAAACAAGCTATAGCATCCAGAATTTTGTAAGAATTAAAAATGAAATTTCATATTGATTTCAATTTTTGAAATTGTAATAACGAATATAGTCATGAATTTAATATATTTAATATTAAAATTGAAATTAACCATTTCACTCAAATAAATCAGGTAATAAGTTAATCTAAATTCTCATTAAAATTTATGAACAGAATGAAATATGAATATATGAGACTTTTCTATTATATTTCAAATATAATTTTTAATGTTTTATTTCCACATTTAGTTTCAAATTTCTTAATAATACCTAAATTTTTATATTTTTTAATTAATTCCATATTTTTTATATCTTCTTCATTTTCTTTTAAACTAATATAATCAATATAATAGTATTTAATAATCATTAAAGTAAATGATGTTTGACTTTTCCAACTTATAAAAAAGGATTCTAAATCCTCTGGAAGCAATTTTGAAGTTAAACCATTATATATTTTTAATTTATAAAGATTTTTTGGTGAATATTTTGTAATGGTTTCTAATACATCTTTTACTTTTAACCCGATTATTCCACACTCAATACTAATACTTTCTAAATGTTGACAATTATTAAATATATTTATTAATGAACCTAATTCACTAGGCATAAATATTGTGAAAAGTTTTTTAAGATTTGGACAAAATTTAACTATAGATAAATTTAAAGCAAAATTACTTTCCTTTATATAAAATTTTTTAAGATTTTTTCCATTATTTTCTAAAAATTTCTCAACATGTTCAAGTTTGTACAACGCTCAGGAATACTTAAATACTGTAATTTAGGAAAATTTGCATATTGTAACTTTTCAAAATCTCTAAATTGTATTTCAAATTTCCATGCAGAGTATGTAAATTTAATTTCTTGTAAATTTGAGAATAAAGAAATCCATGATACTGACAAATTACTATTGTTTGCACTATTGAGATGTAATTTTGTTAATGTATTAGGTGCTTTGTTAAAGTAGGTATGATGTCTGTCCAATCACTTTTATTAGAAGCTGATAAACTTAAATTCTTTAAATTATTTTGTAAAGAAATTAATTCTTTCAACTCATTTGGAAACTTTGAACCCTTATATTTAATAATTATATTAAGTGAATATAAATTATGACTTATTTTAGATAGATGATAAAAAAATTCTGTAGGAAGATCAAAAATACATTGTAATTCTGAAAGATCTTTTAAACAATCTATTGCCCCAGAAAAACAAGTAAAAGATATTCTACTTGGTTTAATTAATTTTTCTGTAAAAAAGTTGACCATAATAAGACAATTCCTTAAAGGAAGAAGCTTGAGTTACTAACAATTTGATAACTTCATTTATGAGTAAATAATTTTTATCTTTTTTACTTATAGTAGTAATAGGAGTGTTTTCAAGGCCAATTTTAATTATTTGACAAATCTCGTCAATTGAAAGAACATTACAAAATGATGGATAATTAAATAATGGTGGTTTGGAAGTAGGTGCTGAAATAATAACTCTGTTTTTGAATAAGAGGTCTTTTGATTCTTTAGGAAGACAAGCAAATATTGTACTAAGAATTGATGTTGTCACTCTTTGAAGTTGTTCGTAAGTAATTTTAAATCTATTATACCAAATATCTCTCCAAATATCTCTCCAAATATTTCTCCATAAAATTTCAATAGAAACTTTACAATAAAAACGATTCACTAACAATAATGAATATAAAGTTTTTCTATCATAATTTAAATATTCAAAAATTTCATTTAAGCAGTCATCTGGAAGTTGATAAGACATTTTTTTTTTAAAAAAAAAAAAATATATATATTAGAATCGTGAGTTTTTTTTATCACAAGCCACATACAGAAATTTACCCTTTTTTGGATAATCTATTTTTAGTTATTGTTTATCACGTTAGGCCAGGCAAAAAAAAAATTTAGATTCTCGTGACCCGGCCGTGTCAGTTTTTTGAAATAATGGAAAAAATTTTTTTTAGTAAAAAATTTTTTAAGTATGAGATAAAAATGGTGTTATAAAATCCAACGTGCATAAAAAAATTTTACATATGAAAAAATTTTTACATATAAAAAAAATAAGCCGGCCGGCTGGGTCATTTTCAAAATTTTATGTCACGAGAATCTAAAAATTTTCTTTGTCCGGCCTTATACAGAGAAAAATTTTTTTTTTTTGGAAAATTATCCAATTAAAAACATTAACTCCAAGAGTGTTCGTTAAATTAATAGTTTTAGAGTTTAGAACCGATTTGTTATCCGGTTGATCGTTTGGATCCGAATTTAAATATAGCCGGGACTAGCCTATAAAATCGATGATAAGTTGTGATCAGTCTAACATAACTGATCAACTAATTTCGGCCGGAATTAACATAATAAAGTTATGCTTGGTAATGATTTTAATACAAACCGGTTTCAAAAAATGAAAACTGGTTCTAAACTCTACTTGGAATGGAGTAAGAAACGTGTTTGTGATGTTAATAGGTATATTATTTTGGTTTCTTTATTTAAATTTTTTAATTTTTAGAAATAAGAAAAAGCTCCTTCTTGACGACTCAGAACTTCCTTGAAATAAGAATCATATTGGTAGTCTCAGTGTTATATTTTTTTGAATTTCTTTATTTAATAGGATCATTATCAAAATTTCTATTTGAATATCTTTAGAAATAGACATTTCTTGATGAATTTGGGACTTTACTGAGGTAAAAAAAGTCATACTGGCGGGTTGTTTTAATTTCTATTTTTTAAATTTTTTTTAAAGTTTTTTTATTAACTGAAAATTATTATATAAATTTCAATGTTCTTATCTGAATAAAATATATTCAAAATAATTAATTAATTTCAAATATTTATTAGGTTGAAATTTAAAATTATATAAATTATCATAACATTGCAAAATAATTATTAGTAATGGCATTCTTTAACTATGAAGTCAGAATATGCTAAAATTGGCAAAGTTGTNAAACATTCCTTCAATTTTTNGAAGGTATTTCATTGATCTATGTCCCAAATATAGAGAATTTTTCTTTAACAGTCAGTTCAATAGTTCAGCTATAGAAGAAAAACTTTAACAAACTTTTGATAATAGGATATATAAATGTTCCGTTATGATTTTGCATTACATAATTGTCTTTAATTTATTTATACTTTTTCTTTTAAAAAGTTTATTCATTAATATGTTTCTTTTATATTACAACTTTTCGGTCAAATGCAAACATCACATTTTTTGCAAAAAAAAAAATTATAAAATGCGCAATTGATCCTTTACGCCAAATAATTGTTTAAAAAAATTACTTTTAATCATAATCTGTTCACAAAATGAGTTCC
>QKYT01000237.1:34152-47844 GCA_003550305.1 Glomus cerebriforme
AAAGAAAATTAGCTGAATCTCAGTTTTGTATTACCATATTCCGTATTAGTCTGAAATTATCGTTAATTCTGGTAGACGAATTATCTGTTATCATTAATTTTGGTAAATAAAATTGGCTGGATCTCAGTTTTGTACTACCATATTCCGTATTAGGGTTAAAATAGAAAAAGGTAAATCTTGGAATTATCATTAATTCTGGTAGACGAATTATCATTAATTTTGGTAAAGAAAATTAGCTAAATCTCAGTTCAACAGGTATATCATAATAACTACAATAATTATATTAAAAAAAAAAAAAATAAGAATTTAATTAAAAAAAAATTTGACAAATCAGAACAAATTTTATACTTACTGTACATCTAATCTGAAAATATTCTTTATTTTTTCTATGACAAGGAAACATAAAATAATTCAATTTCCGCAATAACCTTTTAAATAAAATGAGGATTGTATTTAGAATTTAAAATAAATACTTTAATAATTAATAATATATATAATCAATATTCAATAATATAAACAGTTTTTACCTTTGCTTTTTTAAGTAAAAATTCTTCATATTTATTATAATCTTCAATTGCCATACTTAAATAAGTTCATAAGATAAATAGCTGTGAAAAATGTAAATAAACTAAAAATATTGTCATTGTAGGATAAGTCCAGCATGACAAAGATCCAGAATCACCTATTATTTTATATATATTCAGTACATTTAAATTAATTCTTGATTAAAAATAATAATAAATTAAATAAAAAAAGTTAATTTAAAATTTTTTTTATCTTAAATTTTATTATGGCTACTATTAAAGAAAATTTTATTCATACTGCACTTAGTAAAGCAACTGCATTACTTGATTTTTAACATCTACAATAATTTGGACAAAATACTGTATATGATTTTCTAAAACAAACAATTCTTGATGATGAATCGCTTACATTAGATGAAAAATCAGAAGCAATAAAAATTCCTATAGAAGGTTATGATCTAATAAATATATGGTAAATTTATTTGCTGTAAACTATTGTAGCCACAATTTGTACAAAATAGGAAGTTTACATGAAATAAATTTCAGATTATCCACCTTTGGTTATATATTATAAAATCGTCAAATATTATTATTTCCAAATGTCCAATTTGAAAAATTATTTTTTAAATTTGAATACAATTTTACAAAATGATATAGCAAAACAATTTTCAAGAACAACTCTAATCGTTATTTTATTATTGGGTATTTTTGCAGAGCAGCATGATGTATGTTATGCGTGGGCGTGGGCATAGCATGCTTACCTTATGGTAAGCCCGTGGGTACCAGCTTTCCCTAACCCCATCCCATCCCTACTGTCTTTTCTCTAGGTATGATAATCAAAAGTCCTGGGTAGTTATCCTGGATGCATCAGATATTACCTGGGATTTCTAACAAGTGTACCTTTGGGTACCCTGCTGGATATATCTGGGGTAACTTGTCAGAGGTTCCAGGTAATCCATGCATCCAGGATAATTGTCCAGGATTTTTTGATCAAAACGAACGCATTGTACCTACCCCTACTGACCCTATTCTTATTCGCACTCACTGCAGTCCCACGGTAGAGCTGGTTGGTTATGGTACGGCATGGTGCTAGGCGAAGGGAGGAGCATAGTACACTTCTAGTAAGTCCAATATTTGTAGGGCCGTAGTTTTTTATTTAAAGCTATCCTTCTGGATCAAAAAATTGTTTACAGAAATTGTTTATTTTCATCATTGGAACGAATCTGAGTGATGTTTTTTTATTCTTTGTTAAAAATGTTGAAGGTGATGATTGTTCACTTGAAAGATAACGACTTATAAGTTTGTGAGAAATTATATGACAGGCTTATTAATATAACAGAAGAAATACTTGAAATTCTTAAAGGTATTGGTTAATTGTAAATATTTAATTAGATATTTTTATTAATGATATGTTTAAAATTTTATTTGGAATAGATTATACTTAAAGAAAACAATCAAAAAGATGTGGAACGATAATACTTAGAAAATTGGAGAATGCTGAAAAAGCTATTAAAGATTGGTTTGATGAGGTAAATATTACATATTTTTAAATTTATTCATAAAATATCATTTCTATTAAATTAATGAATATTTTTCAAATATTTATAGGTAAATTTTCATTTAACATAAATAGACGAAACTATAAATATTGTCAGATATTTTGGTTTAACACAAAGTTCATCAAATGGAAATTATATATTTGTAATAAGTTTAATGGGTACAGATTTAAGAAATTATTTACAATATCAACGGAAGAAAAAAGAAGTATAATTAATAATATAATGTTCGCACTTCTTTAAATACAGTATTTAATAAAAAACATAAAATTCATCGAAATTAGCATTCTGGAAATACTTTATATTTGTAACATAATAATTATTGGTATATACTGTAAGTGATTTTTAGATTTCGTGAACCCACGCACTGATAAACTATTAAAAGGTATATATGGAAATATATAGTACTGAAAGTTATAGTTGGAAAAAAAATATACTAATATTCATAGTTTTAGTATATATACTTATGTAGGAAATTTCATCAGGATGAATAAATACCTTTTTATGATTATGAATATAATTATAATTCTTGCAATGAAAATCGTTAGTGGTATGAGACCAAAAATTTCACTAGGAATTCCAATATAATAAAACGATGTTGGGATGTTAACCCATTAAAAAGTCCTCAAATAATTACTTAATTTTAATATACCTGATGATTGTAAGTTTATTTGAAAAAAAGTTATTATGTTTTCGCCAGAATTTTGGAAGTGTTTTCATTTATAATTAGCTTTTATATTATTGCATTAGTTGATGAATTTAAAGGAATTTTTGTAGATATTGAAGATATTACTAAGAATTTAAAGGTGTTAGAATTAGACAGATAATTCTTTAATATTCCTTTTTTGTGAATTAATAGTATATATTAATGAAATAACTACATTTAACCGGGGGTAAAATTCCTCCTCCAAATCCCACGTGATTTATATATGATTTATTATGATAAAATAAACTATTATATATACTTTTTATTCGCGTGCTTTTTAAACTTGCTATTGTATTACATGACAATCATTTTCTTTATACATTTTTTTCTTGTCATACAAACATCCTCTCTGGAACCAACTTAATCCTTATTTTGCCCAACCTGAAATTTTTGAGCAGAATGTAGAAGAAACTTTACCTGAAGTTGAAATGCTACATGAAAAAGAACATAATATAAGCCCATTTTTGTGTTTGATACTGATTCCTCATCCGATGAAGAAATCTACCCTTTAAAACTAACCTTAGGTCAAACTTTTCAAACTTGAGAAGAAACTGAGAAATTTTTAAATAACTATTCATTAGAGAAAGGGTTTAGAGTTAGAAAAAAAACGGACTGAAAGTCAGATGGAAGGTGACAAAAATCACTAAATTGTTTTATTTTTGCGTTTGAAATATCTTAAACCGCGCCGACGGCAGCCCGGATGGGTCTGAGTAATGTACTTAGGATTTGCGAAGCAAATCCTAGGAAGAAGACAAGGATCGGCGCGTGTATACATTCGCTCTTTTAGTAGTGTAATCAGCGCAGTATTGTTTAGGTAACAGGGCCCAGATCGGTGGAGCCGATATTAGAATCACATGATATAATCATGTGACTAGGGAGAAACGTTATTACAGTTTATATATGCGTAGTCACGTTGCAGGATTGTGATTACAAGTCTATTGAGTACATGACCATCATGTACTCGTAGTCACACCTGCGTTGTAGTCGTAGTAATTTGCTATATAATGTAGTTAAATTAAAAGAACCATTAAAAATTTTAAAAATTTTAATGTCGTCGTCACGTGACAATAACTATAGAAACTACAATCATTTACAAGTATTATGAAAACATTCATTATTATCACAATCAATCTAAAGTATCACGCCCTCTGATTCATTTTTTACTAAGCAAATTTTTTTTGTCTTCACAAAAAATCTAAACGGATCCAGTATGTAATATGTATATGTCTATTGTAACAACAAGATTTTTATGTTTCGAATATTTTTATAATTAAAATTCCAATAATTTTAGAACAGTAATGGCACTCTTGGAAGATAGTATAGCCACCAAATTAGGAATGGTTGCCACTATTATTTTGTAAAATAAGCTTCTTAAATTAAAGAATATAGATGTGGTATTTAAATTTATTTTTTTTTGTTATTTTATTGTTGGGTATTTTTGCAGAGCAGTATGACGCTATATATGCATGGGTGGGGTATAGCATGCTTATCTTATGGTAAGCCTGTGGGTACTATTATTCCCAGTTGGTTGTGATATGGTATAATGCTATGCGAAGGGAGGAGCATAGTCAACTTCTAGTAAGTCCAACATTGATAGGGTCATAACACTTAATTTATATTTGTTTATATAATGCTTTATGTAATCTTGATTGAACTGTTCAGAATACAATCATTTTTTTAAGTATTATTTTTTTTTTGTGACTTGATGTTATTGTTGAACATCCGCCAACTTTTAATTAATTTAAATTTTAAATAGAAAATGGAATTCTAGTACGGTAAGCTAATGTTATAGGCATGAAATAGATTATTAATAATTGAATCAATTCAACAATACTTCCTTATTTTCTATTGGAGAAATATATGTCCTAAGAAGATTTAACTAACCTTAAATTTCCTATTGTAAAAATATTTATGTATAGTAGTATAATCAATAAAATTTTCTTCAATAAATATAAATTTAGTATTTTTGGATTACTTAATCGTGATAATATGTTATATACAGTACAAATGCCAGCATGTATTTTTTTTTAGTTTTAACAAAATGACTTTAATTTCTATTTGTTAGAGAAAAAAAATATATATATATTTTATTATATCTATCAATTGAAACATAATTTATCCTTTCAATAAACTTATAAAGATTCTGAATAAAATTTAAATTAAAATTAACTCAAAATTATTTGAATTTAAACATTAATATTATAAAATTTGAAACACTTCACATTCTTCTACAAAAAATACACTTTCAGTTTCTCTAATCGGTTTTTCATAAGATGATTTCTTACTTCGACAAAAAACCAAATCATACGAATTATAAAAAGCCCGTCCCCATATTTCAAGATCACTGTCACCAAATGTTGGACCACAAAAAATTCCATTTTTTATAGCTTTATTTTTATCCCTTACACGACTTAAAATATAATTTTCAATTTTATCGTTAAAAGAGAATATAAAACTATCTTTAGTAATGCCATATCTGTCATCGGATTTCCACTTAATTGGATTATATCCTCCAAGAATTTCGTTACTATCTTTCACTTTAATAATTGTTACTGTGCTGGATTGATTATCACAAATTTCATGAAACTGATCGCGTGTAGCTCCATCACGAGATCCACGAAATAATAATTTGAATTCATATGGGAAAGTTAACTTGTCTGTAATTTCTAATCTAATAATCCATTTTGAGATTAATTCAGTATGTTGGTATGTAATAATTTTTGAATCAACAATTCTTAAATTAATTTCTTTAGTTATACAAGGTTTTAATTTATCACTTGGTTTACTATCAGGATTCAGATTTAAAAACGTTTTTACTAACTCATTACGCAATTCCTTTGGTAAAATTTTTCTATAAGGATATACTTTATCCGAAAATTCTCCAGAAGTTATATTGTAGAATCTAATAAATGGAATACATTGTTGTAAAGTGTTTTTCAAAGTATTAAAATCATCTTTCGAATAGTTACTGATATCAGAAGGAAGTTCTGGATTTTGAGCAACTCCCCATTTAAGTACACTCTCCCAAACTCGAATATCGCTCATTTGTAGATCATCATTTTGAATAATTGAAATTAAAAGTTTTTCTGGAATTGAAGAAAAGTTTGGTGAATTGAATATCTTTACTGGCTCTTTTGATATTAAATCAGTACAGTATTTTTGAAGTTCTGAGAAAGAATCATTTTCAAAACTTGTTTGATATATCAAATTAAAATTTTGTTCCATCCAATTTGTTTTGTTTTTAATTAAAAAGGATTGCAAATATGTGATTAATTCTTGAAGACCAAGTTCACTAGCAACAACTAGGATTTTAATTATATCTGAATTATCGTATTCATTCAAAGAAAGACTTCCGCCATAAATATATCTAAAATAAAATAATTCGCAAATATTAAAAATATAATTTATTAGAAATAGCGACCCATTTATGATTATATTCTTTATTACCTTAAGATTATTTGAAAAATTTCAGGTGAAATATTAGGTAACGTAATATGTGTCAAAGTTCCATCATTTTTCTTTTTATTAGTTGATAATATTCTTCGCAAATGAGGAGAGCGATAATGTAAAATAACCATATGAGCACGAAATGTTTTTACATAAGGGTCATTACCAACTTCAATTGTAATATCATAATATTCTTCATCATTTAAAATTTCAAGCAAATTTTGTGATAATTTTGGTAAAAGTTCATTATTATCAACCATTTTTTATAATTTGAATAATTTGACAGAATTTTTGAAGACAATTTTATAAAAAAAAATTGGGTGCAACATAGCACAACATTTATATCAAATTGATGATCATATCCTGAAATGCATTAGATTTTTTTTTTTTTGATAAAAAAATTGGTACGAAAAAAGAAAAAGATAATGGCCGGATAATTTGTATCACATAGATGATTGATTTTTTATGATTCTAAGTTTTGATATATAATAAATTATTTTTTAGAAGAGATTAAAATTATTACAAAATATTATAACAAAAATATTTTTTTTTTTCATAATGCGATAATAAAGCAAGGCTTCCGACTCCCTTCTAATAAATTTATTTCTTACAATATTTTAAATCATAAAAAAACTGATCTTACCATTTTAATCTTTTTTTTTTTTAACTTCGAACTCAGTGGAGGTTAATATTTTATTTGACAAATAAATTACTTTGAATTTGAAATATTAATTTTCTGAAATATAAAAGCATTTCTTAGTTAGGAAAAAAAATGAATGAATTTATTATTTAATTTTAACTAATTATTCATAATTAATTTATAGTCTATCCTAAATAAAAAAAATCAATGGCGATGTCTCAAAAATAGCTGATAAATGACATACATTTTTTTGTTATCCAGTTTATTCATTAACATTTTATCGTTAAAAATTTTCCTTTCTTTTTTTTTTTAAAAAAAAAAGATTTTGTTAAACTTCGAATTAATTAAAATTTTTTATAAAAAATTTTAACTTGTAACAACTTAATTGGCCAAATTATATTATTACTATATGTATACATTTAGCAAATAGTCATATTTTTTAACGTAAAATTATTTATAATAATTCCTAATTTACAATTTTTTACACGATTAAAATTTAAAAAATTACTTGAATTAACTTTAAATTTATTACAAGGAATAAAACACTCTAATAATTTTATTTTTAAAATGACCAACACTTAAACGAAAGCTAAAATAATTTTGAATGAATTTATAAAAAAAAATATTTTGTATGCTTATTAATTTAACAATGAAAATTATCAAATATCATATTTTTTCATAAAAATCATTTTTTTTTATAATCTAAACTAAAATTGTATTCAACGTGATTTTTGTTAATTATTTAGCATGATAATAGAAATTATTTAATTTATCTTAATAAAATAAAAATTAATTTTAGATAATAAGTTTTTTTCTTTTTTTTTTTTATTTTAATGATTTTTTTATTGAATACAATAAATGAATGATTATTCGCTATTACTAATTGTCTAATTGTTCATTTAATTATTTTAATTAAATATTCTATCCTAATAAAACATTAATTTTACTAACTGCCATCCAAATATTATTTATTATTTTATCTGATTCTATTACCAATCCCTGACATTTCTCCATTGTTGTACTTTTTTTCATTTTCTAATTTTTTTCTTCCCGTGTTCTTTCATTATCCTTTTCCATTTTATTTTATTATTATTGTTTGATTTCTTTTGTTGTTTATTATTTTTTTCTATTTCTAACTTATTATATCTTTATTCCGAATTAGTTTTTGTATGTTTCATTGAACTCGTTAACTTTAAATTATTTTCCTATTTTATTTCTTGGTATACAGTTTCACTACTGTTCCCTTTTCCAGTTATCAGAATACTTTTTTGTATTCGATTCTCACTTTTTAATTTTTACACTTTATAAGAAATTACTCTTGAAAGATTAAAAAAATGATGTTCAGTGAATCGATTCTACTTGAATCTAAATTTTCATAGATGTAAGTCAAATATTCATGGAGTCACTGGTGTGTTTTATAACTGTACTAATCTTCGAATTTCTGTTTTTGACTTTAGAGCGTAATTTCGGCACTTTGGTTATAAGTAAATCATTTTGGAAGATTAAGAAAACTTGTTCGGCGAGACAGAGTCTACTTGCATCTAAAATTTCATAATGATTTGATTAATACTCACGGAGTACATGCATTTTTCACACTTTTAATTTTTCGTTCAAGTTACAGTAATTACAGTATTCTTATTAAATAACTAATTTATTTCAGCAGGATTAAAACTTACATTTACACTATTATTGGATTAATATTTGTTGGATATAAACAGTTTTTATAATGATACTAATTTTCGAAAAAAATAAAGCATTTTTAATTAAATCTAATAAATAAAATTTTAATCAATAATTTTACTCAAATAAATTTATCACATATGATTTTAAAACTATCATAAATTATTGTTATTGGTGAATTACTAACACCAATTAATTACTAACACCAATTTTTTTCTCTTAATAATACTATTACAGGTATTGGTGTCCTAATTTCAATTCTTCACTAGTTATTATAGAATACGAAGCTTTCAGATTCACTTTATAAAATTTATTAGTTTATTTAAAAATATGAATTTATTGTCAATAGAGTAAAAATATTTAAATAAAATAAATATATACAGTATATAGGATTATATGTCTTATACTAAATTATAGGAAAAGGTTAAATTAAATTTCATTTATTAAAGGAGAACATTCAAGTAAAACGGAAGATAATTTATCAGAATCATCTTTATATTCATCAAGATAATCTACTTGAAGAAATTTAAGATTAGGTAACCATAAACCTTCCTTATAATAATTTTGTTTTTCAAATTCAACATCACCCTCATAAATACATTTAATAAACTTAATTCTTGTAAATTTTGAAAATATTTTAAATAAAATAAAACACAACTATTATGATCAATATGTAAAGAATTAAAAATCAAAATTTTTAATGAATTATGTTGAGTTTCCTTTAAAGATTTTAAAATTTCACTCATACCTTCTTGATGAGTACCAATTAATTCAAAATATATTAAATTATGTTGAGATCTAATTAGAGAAGCTACTTGTTTTGCTTCTTCTAATGTCGCATTGTATACTCTACTTCTTGCAATTTCACATCCCCAAACAAAGCCAAATTTAACTCTTATGATCATTTTTTGAATATTATGACAAGTTCGTGAAAGCAAAGAAAATATTTCATCTTTCTCTTCTTTTATAGTAAATACAAGTTCTGTTAAATTGGTAAAACATTGCTTAACTTCAGGAAAATTTAATTCATTAAACTCTTTCATAAATTCATAATAATCACATCTCCTCTTTGGTTCATTGAGAAATGAACAAGAAATATTGTTATTAATCTTACGAAGGATAAATTTTGTATCAAATGAAAGTAATTTTAATTCTGGCGAATAAGCAAAAAAGTATCTTAATATACTTTTGAATGTTAAAGGTGTATACTCATCAAGAGTATCAATACTATTCAAATTGAATTTTGAGTTTAAGAAGTTTAAGAGTGATATTTTATTATCAGATTTATCCCATTCAATTTTTAATGGCAGCAAGTAATTCATGTAAATCCAATACATTTAAAAATTCCAAATAATCAAATAATGTATTTTTACTTTTTGTAACAATAATTCCTTCTTTAATCAATTCATCATAATATTTAATTGAATAATAAGTCATTAATAAATTGGCAGCTTGAGATTGTCGTTTCTCTTTTGAACAATGACAATCATTGATTAATTTAGGATTTCTAGATTGTGAAGAGACTAAGTTTGTTTTATTACAAATGTATAAAAAGTGAAATGGTTGTCTCCATAACAAATACACTGCTTCTCTACACCAATCTCGAGAAATGAATAAACAAGAATGAAGAGATTTTTTATCATCTTTTAAATAAAGAATGAGTGAACGAACAACTTCTGGTGGAAATGTTTTGGTCATAATAATATTATTATAATAATATTATTATTTTGTTGGAAATTGTGAAATAAATATGACTGTACAATCGGAAATTATACTCCCTATGTTAACACATTTTTACCAATTAAAGGAGCACATATAAATGACTACAGATGTACAATGCAATGAGGGGTATTGTCCATTTTTTGCAATTAAAAATTTTACAAATAAAGAAAAATGAACTACAAAATCAGGCCGCAGGCGCAGTAAATTTTCCTGTATATAATCTAAATTAAGAGTGACGCACGTGTTGAACTTTTTTATCGGTTACAATTTGTTAACAAGAATTGGTTATATTTTTCAGAAATTTCATTGTACTGAATTTTGAATTTTTTTATAATTGATTTGTTCTTGATAATAAATTATTTTGTTGAATAAGATTTTCTAAATGATTCTTTAAATTGGTAATATGTTGAAGTGATGAACCTAGATAAAATCCAAGTTCACTCCAATTTCATTTTCAATTATTTCTTTCAATTCTAAAGATTGTTGATGTGATTGATCAATTTTCCGTTCTTGAAATGTAATATCATTTAATCGATTTTCTAATTTTTGTATTTTTTTGCATGCTTTTCTTGTAAATGATTTATATTTATTAAGACATTCTTGAATTGTATCTTGGCATTTTTTTCTTTACTTCTTCAAGATTTTTGATAGCATCAAGTGATTGTGTAAATTGAGTCCTCATATCAAATTCAGGATCATCTATAAAAAAAAAAAATTAAAAATTTTTTTTTTTAGAAAATATAAAACATTTTTTTATATATCAGAAATATAAAAATTGTTCTGAAGATATTTCTTCAAACCAGAAATCTCATAAATCTGAAGAAAATCTTACCATGAGACAGCTAATTTAAAATAAAATATTAGATATTTTAATTTACTATTGAAAATAAAAAAATATATATTTTTTTACATTTTTACTTCCTTTCATTACAGCGAACAATATCACATGGTTAATGAATGATTGGTTAAAATTTTATCACGTCAGTGGCAAATTAATCCATCGTATGGCCTTCACCATAACAGAAAGTTTATCAATAGCTAGACTATATAAAAGTTTATTTTAATTTGAATGAATAAATTTTCATTCTTTTCTATTCTTAACAATTCCACCTCAAATAAAGTAATAACTTGTTCGAGTTTATGCATTAAAAAATATATTTTATTATTTCATAGAACAAAACATTTTATCTATACTACTATACTGCAATTATTCAACAAGCTGCGCATTCAATATCAACAACATAATCTATAATTATATATTATATATAGTTTATAAACTTTAATCGATGAAATATCTAAAATTAAAATATATGGTTATGGTCATATGTAACCGTACGATAATAATAGGTAATCTATAAATAAATTCTTCTTTACTAAATTGCAAATATTTTGATTCGCTAAATCTACCAACCAATAATAATGCGACACAATTATTATCATTTGAAAATAATTGAGAATCAATTAATTGAATAATCTTTTCTATAACATAACTCGATAATCCATTCAGCTTTATCCATATTATTATGGCATTCTTTCTCCTTCACAATATTGTGTTATATCAAGACAAAGTCCTAAAAAAATAATAATAATAATAATAATTTTTTGGAATGAAATTAATTAATTTCTTTTTTAATTATAAATAACTTAAATTCATTACCATCTAATTCCAAGAACTCCAGTAAATTTCATTTTAACTATCCTACAAAAAAATCAACTTTACATACTAAAAATTTAAGAAATTCTTGATCTACAAAACTTTCGCCACAATAATCTTACTTTTTTCTGTAAATTTCTCCTAATATTTACATCAAAAAATGTCTTGTTAAATCTACTTTATTACCACCACAATCAATCACCATAAATTTTTCTAGCGAATTAAAAAATTAAAAATTTTTTATTCATTAAAAAATAATGATTTAAGGAATAATTTTCAATTACAAGTACTTGATATCACTTACAACCAATTGATAAATTATGTTCCTTTAAGGATTTCATAAAATGAATTGCTGCTAGGGATGGGGAACGCTCCAAATGGAGCGACTCGAGTCGACTTTTGCTTTCAGCTTAGGTATTTCAGTTCTGAATCAGTTCTGGTAAATTTTGATCTGAACTGACTCAGATCTGGACCGAACTGACCAAGAACCGATTGTGGGAGCGAAATGGATGAGTCGGCTTGAGTCGGCTCAGGTCGGTCCGTTCAATAGTATCAGTTCGGAACTGAAACGGACTGAGTGAGTCGCCCCCCATCCCTAATTGCTGCAGCTTTGGCTGAAATGAATTTTTAAATTAATAAATCAAAAAACACATATCACATGATTATCTCATGATAAGTACAATACATACGTTCTGTTACGAATATCAAATATTGACTATATTGATCTTTCAATAATCCTGCTTTAAAAACGCATTCTCTCATGATTACAATCGCATTATTATCAAATTAAACAAGAACCTTTATTTATTTATTTTTTTTCAAAATTACAATTCATAAAAAAAAATAAAAATAAAATCAAATTAAAACTTGAGTAAAAAAAATCAATTTCTTCAATTATAGTTTGTTTTATAACTTTACCCAATTCGTGTAGGTAATCAATAACGACTTTTTTAAAAGTCAAGTTCGGTTGGTAAAGAAGGTTTATTTGATATTTTTTCTAAATGTAATTTAAATAATTCAACAGGTTTTTTATCAATTGTTTCCTTTCTCCTAATAGTCGGTCGCTTTGCTAATGTTGGAAATCCCCATGATTGTATATTCATATATTTATCATCATATAATAATGCTGTTGGAGTTTTAAATTGTCCAGGATATTCGTCCCAATCTGCATGACAATAAATATTTTCTGGAACCCCTTTGCGAAACCCTTGAAATAAAAAAAAAAAACATAAATTCGAGAAATAGAATATAGATCTTAAACAGTTAAACCATAATAAAATCTTTATAACATACTGAGTATGTAATTTCGAAGTCTATAATGAAAAGATTTTAGTACAGTAACTAAAAACAATTAAATTAATAACAACGAATGAATGTTATTATCAATATGGACGAAAGTGAATAAAATTAAACTTATCGATACCAACAATGATACGATAATTTTCCGTGTATTTTTTTCGTCAAAATGATAAAACTTTTTTTTTTTTTTTTTGAATCGTTAAAACTTGAAATTTTTACTTTCTGATAAAATAGTCTAAGTCTATCAATGAATGTTTTTTTTACCATTTTTTATCTGCAAGATTAGAGTTTGAAACCGGTCCAAAAAACCTTAATCGCCGTGTTTACCAAACTTTAAAACTTAATTCTGGCCAGCATTAATATTTGACCGGAATTAACATCGAAATTTTTACTACTATGATAATCCTTGCATTTTAAATTTAGGCCATTCCAATTAAATAATTAGTTTAACGTCCTTTTAGTCT
>QKYT01000237.1:74601-111546 GCA_003550305.1 Glomus cerebriforme
GATATAATATAAATTAACATTTACTTGAACACGAGATAAGAAATTTTTAGCAATTATTAGTTTTGCTGCAAGTGGATGAAATGATGGCTTTCGTACAGCATATATTATATAGTTATTCACAAATTTTTCTATAATGCACTGCTTTATCCAGCCCCATCTTTCTGATACAGATTTNCACGNTTNCTTTTGACCACCATNTTNAGTTATTTCTGCATGAGTATGACACAAAACTTCATACATATTTTCTACCACCAATATTGGATTATTATTTGTCTTCACAATTACTCTATAATCATCAGGTGTTATTTCCTCAAGCTGAAACTTTCTCTTAGCCCAGTCACATGTATTTTTATTAGAAAATGTTTTTTCATTAGAATTTAATAATATTTCTTTAATTTCATTTAAAAAATTAAGATTAATCAAAGCTTTGCTTTGCTTATGTAGTGGAAGTTTTGCTATATATTGTTCAATTATTTCATTAAAAGTGTCTTTACTAATAAATGCATACTCCATCATTGAGACGTGTAACTAAAACATGTGTTTGTTATAAAACTGTAACGTGATATTCTTTAAATGTGGTTTTTCTATATAAAAAAAAAAGTAAATTTACTATAATAGATCATTTGCCACAAATTTCATCTCTGATAATTAGCAATGATCTATATCACGTGTCTCACATAGAATTGGTCTAACATTACTTTATTAATTTTATTATTAATCAGAAAACAGTACATAATTTTTTATATTATAAATTTATTTATTTAACTTAAATATAATTTTCATTTTCTAAATTCTTTACAAAAAGTCCAAATGTTTAACTTGATCTATAAAAAAATAAGAAAAGAAACAGTTACTAGTGTTCCTTGATGTATGAAACAATGAAAATTAAAAAAAAACTCTTACCTAAAGAAACTGAATTAAGCCACCCCATCAGTTCCTGTAAAGAAAAAGAAATAGGAATGATTAATGGCATTCATTAACAGATAAAAAACAAAGAAAACTAAAAAAAAAGCTTCAACTTACCTAAAGAAACTGAATTGAGCTGCCCACCAGTTCCTGTAAAGAAAAAGAAGAAAGAACTAGTTAGTAGCATTCCTCGAAGAATAGAACACAAAGAAAACTAAAAAAAAGCTTCAACTTACCTAAAAAATTCAAATTGAGCTGCCCGTCAGTTTTTGTAAAGAAAAAAAAAATAGGAATGGTTAATAACGTTCCTCAAATGATAAAACAAAAAAAAACAATAAAAATACAAACACTTACCTTAAAGAAGCTGAAATACCTAACCCGTTTCTGTAAAGAAAAAAAGAAATGGTTAGTAGCATTACTTAAAGGTAAAAAAACTATAGGAAAATATAAAGTACATTTACTTTAAACAGGGCATTCTAAACTATTCCTATAAAGAAAAAAAAAGATAGTTAATAATGTTTTGAAAAAATATATGAATTAAAAAAATATATATATATCTTTAACTTACCTAAAAGACAGTCCGTTCTTACAAAAAAAAAAAGGTTTTTTTTTAAAAAAAAAAAATTTGTTTAAAAAAAAAAATTGCGTCAGATTAAAGCTGACACATCTCAGATAATCGATGTTTCAAACCAGGCATCTCACCTGATGATTTTAATCTGAGGTGCGTCAGATTCAATCTCAGGCAAGAATCGATCTGAGACACAACAAATATAAATCAGCCAAATTAGTACTAAAAATATGCAAATCTAACCTCTTGCTTTTAAAAAAATTACTAAAAATATGCATTATGAATACTTAACTTTAACTAAAAAAAGCTAAAATAATACACAAATCAAAACCTGGCTTCAATATTTATCACTATTATGACTATGCATTTGTTGACCCTACCCCTATATATATATTTTGGGGTCCTAAAATATTAGTATATTTTTTTAATATTAAGAAAAAAAAATTTTCTCTAACTCCTTAAATTTCAAGTCTAGGTCATCTAAAAAGTTTAAAAATCTAAAAAAAAAATAAAGAAAAAACATTTAATACATTTTTTTAATATTAAAAAAAAAATTTTTTCTTCTCTATTACTTATATTTTAAGTTTAAATCATCTAAAAAGTCTAAAAACCTGAAAAAAAATAAAGAAAAAAACATTAGTACATTTCTTTAATATTAAAAAATCTCCTCTTTTTATTACTTATATTCTAAGTTTGAGTTATCTAAGAAGTCTAGAAATCTAAAAAAAAATAAAGAAAAAAAACAGTACATTTCTTTAATAAAAAAAAATCCTTACAAAAAAAATAATAAAAAAAGATATATTGATCTTAGATAAGATTAAAAATAAATCAATAACTGATCAAATTCTAATTAAATAAAGTAATACTAAAACTATATATATATCATATAATATATTATGCCAAAATGCTGAAATAGTTTTGGTAAGTTTTGGTAGTTTTAGCATTTCAGATAATTTTACAAAACTAATTTTGACAGTTTTGTGTATGCCATTTTGCTAAAACTTCCTAGTTTTGGCAAGCAACCTTAGCAATAATGAACAAGATAATATGAATGATAATAAAGAAGAATATATAAATGATAATAAAAAAGAATATATGAATGATAATAAACAAAATAATATAAGTAATAATAAAAAAGAAAATACAAGTGATAATAAATGAAATAATATAAACAATAATAAACATATGAATAATAATAAATGTGATAATATGGATAATAATAAAGAAAAATATACAAGTGATAATGAAGAAGAATATATAAGTAATAATGAAGAAAAATATACAAGTGATAATAAAGAAAAATATGAAGAGGAGATAAAATATCAATATGTTAAATAGTTTATTTATTATACTTTATGTGAATAGTATATTAATGATCGATATAATTAACTACTATATATAAAGTAATTAAAGTTAATGAAAATAATAAGATCAAATATTTGCTGCTTAATTTTGATTTTTAAAAAAATTAATATTAAAAGTTTAACAACTAATAGGTCAGAATTTTTAAGTAAAGAATTTGGAGATTTTATAGAATTATTTACTAAGTTGAACTTATCAGACACATGTGATAATGATATACTTAAATTTGCATGAAAAATTACCCATGATAATATAAACTTACATACTTTAGTAAAACAAGATTATTAAATATTAGACCAGATAAATGTATTACATATATCTTTTAAGAAAATTCTTATGAATAAACTTAAATACTGAAATATTTTAGCTATATACTGAATCTCAAATACCTTTCGGTATATACAAGTTGCCAAAATTCCAAATCCTAAACTAATACTAAAATCTCAAACCTCCAATATAAAAATGAAAAATGACCAAAATTTAGGATTTTTGGATTTTAGCAACAGTTTGGAATTTTGGCATTAATTTGGATTTTGGCATCAGTTTAGGATAAATTACCTGATCATATTAATTTAAAAATGGTGATAAAAGTCATGTAATAAATAAAAATTTATACTAATGCATAACTATTTTTTATATAGTTTATTATTTGATAAAGATGGTTTTATTTTATGAAAAATATATTGTTTTATAGAAATATTTCATTTAAGAAATTGATTAAAAATAGAGAACACTTTACTGTAGAAGAATATAAAGTATTTCAAAATAATATAGAATTTATAAATTGTTAAAAATGAGCATATTTTCTATTTGTATAAATAATTTTTAAATAGTAAAATTTATTTAAACTTTTTATTTTATTATCATTAAATTTATTTAATAATTTGTCTCAATATTTACAGTATATCAATGATCTCTTTTAACTGTTTAATAAACCAATTTCTATTTTGCATAGAAAATTAAATGATTTAAAGAAATTAAAAATTAAGTATAAAAATAAAAATTGCATTTTGCACAAAAATAATTCAACCCATTTTTGGTCAGTTATTCCTTTTACAATCCAGTCTATTTTTAAAACTTACTAACAAAACTGTGAACTGTAAATATTAGAAAATTTTGTAAAATTTGCATCTTTAATCCTGTTTAAAAATCTGTAAACTCCCTTGCATATCCAAAAAAAAAAAATACTAAAATATATCATAATAAAATATATACTCATTTTTGATTGGAAAATGCACAATTTTTGTCACATGATTTAAAAAATTACAATTTAAACTGTTGCACATATTAGTAATACCGTTCAAAATTATTATCTTTCATAAATTATAAAAATAATGGTTAATGATAAACTTTTATCAAAATTATCACAAAATTTACTTGAAATTTTAAATGATGAAGAATATTATGATATTACAATTGAAGTTGGTAATGACCCTTACGTAAAAATATTTCNTGCTCATATGGTTATTTTATATTATCGTTCTCCTTATTTGCGAAGAATTTTATCAACTAATAAAAAGAAAAATGATGGAACTTTGATACATATTAAATTATCAAATATTTTACCAGAAATTTTTCAAATAATCTTAAGGTAAGAAAAAGCTAAATTTTAAATAATCAAATATAATTTGAATTTTTATAAAATATTTTATTTTAGATATATTTATGGTGGAAATCTTTCTTTAAATGATTATGATACTTCAGATATAATTAAAGTATTATTTGCAGCAAGTGAACTTAACCTTCAGGAACTAATTACCTATATACAATCCTTTTTGATCGAAAATAAAAAAAATTGGATGGAACAAAATTTTTATTTGATATATCAAGCAAGTTTTGAAAATGATTCTTTTTCGGAACTTCAAAAATTCTGTACTGATTTAATATCAAAAGAGCCAGAAAAGATATTCAACTCACCAAATTTCACTTCAATCCCAGAAAAACTTTTGATTTCAATTATCCAAGATGATACTCTCCAAATGAATGAAATTCAAGTTTGGGAAAGTGTACTTAATTGGGGACTTGTTCAAAATCCAGAACTTCCTTCTGATGTCAGTAACTATTCAAAAGAAGATTTCAATGCCTTGAAGAATACTTTACAACAATGTATTCCATTTATTAGATTTTACAATTTAAATTCTAAAGAATTTTTGGATAAAGTATATCCTTATAGAAAAATTCTACCAAAGGAATTGCGTAATGAGTTAATGAAAACATTCCTAAATCTTTTGGATCCTGATAGCAAACCAAATGATAAGTCAAAACCTCGTATAACTAAAGAGATTAATAAAAGAGTCATTGACTCAAAAATTATTACATATCAACATGTTGAAATAATCTCAAAATGGATAAATAGATTAGAGATCACGGATAAGTTAACTTCGACTTATAAATTCAAATTATTATTTCGCGGATCTCGTGATGGGGAATCACGCCGTAAATTTCATGAAATTTGTGATAATCAATTTCACACTGTAACAGTTATTAAAGTAAAAGATGTTAACGAAATCCTTGGTGGATATAATCCAATTGAGTGGAAATCTGACAATAGTTATGGAAATACTAAAGATAGTTTCATATTCTCTTTTAATGATAGAATTGAAAATTATATTTTAAGTCGTGTAATAAATAAAAGTAAAGCTACATTTAATTGGACTTTTTATGGTCCATCATTTGGTGACGGTGACCTTGATATATGGAGAAAACTTGGTAATAGGAGTGTTAAAGATTCTTATGAAAAATCGATTAGAGATGAAAATAGCTTTACTGTAGAAGAATGTGAAGTATTTCAAATTGAATGAGATTTATAAAATTTAAATACTAGCATAGTTTTCTATTTATATAAATAAAACCATTCCTTTATTTATTGTATTAAATTCAATTTTTGTTTGAAGTTTAATAGTTCAATTTTTATTTTGCAATTAGTTTCTTTTTTATTCGATACATTATTTTTTTTTTGGCGATTTTGCAACCATCCAATAATTTATATTCGCACGCATCTCTTTGAATTTATTACTTAAAAAAAAAAAAAAATTATTTTTCGATCATATTGATTTGGTAAAACAATGTTTATGATAATGATAATCATGTCGACGAATTTTAGTAATTTTGTTTCAAATCCTAATATAAATTAGCAAAAAAAAAAGATGTATATATTTTCTTAAATTCTTATTCTAGTTTATGTTTCAATCAAATCTCTTTTGATCAAAAAAAGTGACGCGAGTTATACCACTATGTTTGTTGACAGTAAAATTGGCAAGAATCAAAATTATAATCATGTGCTTCAAATCATCATTATTCATAATTCATATTCGCAATGAATTTAATTTTGAATTACTATTTTCGAAATGTATATTTTTTTTATTCTAGGTGTTATAATTAAAATCTACATGTAACGAAACTGTCTTTGAAAATTATTTTAAATATGTGATTAATCTCTGATGAATAAGTTCGCTGGAATGACTAGAATATCGATATCAATTATATCATATTCATTTTAAAGAAAGACTTTCACCATAAATATACCTAAAAATATAAAATATTTGTAAAAATAAATATAAATTTATTTAATATAAAAAACTATTTATATTTAATCATTTAAATCGAAAGCTTCAGGTGATATATTTGAATATTTAGTAAAATGTATTATTTTTTTTTTTTTAAAAAAAAAAAAAATCTCTTTTATTTCTAATAAAAAATTGTTAAGCATTAAAATAAAATTTAATATCCCTTAAATGTACTTCACATCACAGTATTTAGTAGTTAGAACAATTCGTTTATTTTTTTACATTTTTATCAATCACTTTTTTTGATCATTATTTTAAACTTATACTACAGGATATATAGCATGCAAATTGTTATATTTATTCCTTGTGATATATGAGTTTTAGTAAGAACTACTGTATTTGTGTTTTCCTAATAATTGAAAATTAATAATAATAATAATGGAAAAAATGTATAGAAGCGTTAAGAATCACTAGAATTAGAAGATATCATAAGCAATTATTGGTTTAACTGACAAGCAAGGTGATATTACTTGTTTTAAGAAGAAATAATTGATAATTTTATTAATGAAGCCATAGGTCATAGCTAGCCGTTGCGCCAAAATAATCCTTAGGCAAAAGAACTATTATTATTAAGAATAATGATTGTGTTGTCCCATTGAAATCCTCAGGAAATTAAATAGTGTTATGTTTTCTTCTTAAATCGGATAAGGGGAACAGTTGGAAATATTTTTTTTTTATCCCAGAGTAGGTGTATCAGGATATTTTTGTGTATATTAATAAATAACATAATTAGTTTTTTTTTGTAACACTTTTTTAGTTCAATACTGATTAAATAAATTGAAATTATTTTCGTTAAAAAATTTTTTACTGGTATATTTTTTCCAAATCATTAATCATATAAAATATTTAAATTCTTGATTTTGTTATTAATAAATTTCATAAACATTCCTATGATAGAAAATCCTTAACATACAGTACTTCTTTGGATAATCCTTTCAGAATCTAAAATAATTATTTTAACAAATTGATCCTTCTCTTAAACAAGTTTAATGCTAAAAATTATGTTTTCTCTACAACTTCAAGTATTATTTGCAATAATTACTATATACAGTATATCAGATATGTATTTTCCTTCCTTTCATTCGCTTATGTATTTTCACATTAAGAGAAATCGCCTTTATTATTACTTTGTTTTCTTGGATGAAATTTGCCTTTTTATGATTTGAATTATTTACTCTGAACAAAAAAAAAAAAAAAAACAAAGAATAAGCTCTTGTTAAAAATAAAACAAAATATCTACATGTAATTGGTGGTAATGCAAATATTTCCTTATCTTTATACACGCGTTGTATGTTGTTCACAAATTCTTTTATAGTGGAATTTTACAGTAGCATTTTCTAACACGTTTCTTTGGAGTACCCTTTGTACACGTTCATTGAGAATTATTAATATTTGAAAGCCGATTCTCCTTTATAAATAGCTCACTTTATAAGAGTATGTTCAGGCAGTAGCCGACAATTATTTATTAATTCAAACCAAATTATATACAGTAAAACGTTGAATAATATTTGACAGGAGTGCTTAAAAATTAAAATAAAAAAATTTTATAAATATTAAAATTACAAATTTTTTTTTAGAAATATTAATTGAATTGTTTGTTGACCTTTATGTTTTAAATAATTTGCCATTCTTTGATGTCAGTATATTTAATTTGCACAGATACGACACAGATGACATACTTACTGCACGTCACCTTTGGGGAACATGCGCTAGTGACTGTGCGTGCACGTCACATTTGGTTTTTGATTAATACAGGTACAACGTTGACGATCTCGTGCTGTACCTGTAACTACATCTACGTCGTACTTGTACCAATTTAATAAATATAATCTATTCCTTAATCAAAATTTTGTAATGATTGCATCTAGCCTTTTTTGTTATTGTCGATTTTCTTCATTATTGTCTTTAATTTCATGTTCATTTTGCCTATTTCCATTTCCTTCATATTTATTTTGTTAGTTTTGTTTATTTTGTTACATCCATTCATATTTCCAGGTTTCTTCTCCTCCTCTTCTTTCTCAGAATTAAGATCCTTTTTCATTTTAAATATAGGAGTAAGATATTATTAATTTTTTAAAAAAAAGAAAATTATAAATTATGAATTAAAAAAATTAATATAATTATAGTATTAAAAGAATGTTATTAAAGGGAAAAAAAAAAAAATTCATTTAGATTTTAAATCAATCAAATCAACAATTTGAGTAAATTACCAAATCATCAATCGAAATTACAAATTTTACTGAAATTGATAACTGATCTTGAGATCAAAAGAAAAAAAAAATTTTTTTTAAGCGCATTAATAGGATTTTAATATATACCTTCCTATAGTAAATCTTGTGTACCTGAGATCATAATATAGTGAATAAAATAAAACATTACAACCACATGACTTACATATCAAATTTTATAAATGTCTGACATAATCAATTTTAAAACAAGGTTATTATATCAAGTACAAAAAGACTATTTATTCCAAACTGTTTGTGCATTATATTGTTGATTTGTTCCGGCATTTAAATTCGAGTTACAAAATTTTACTGTAGAATTCGTTATATCGACGAACTACTATTTATAAAGAACGGCTGGACAAAGGTAGACAAAATGGTCTTTTTAAACAGGGAGGAGAAGCCATCATGTATTTTGCTAAATCTCGTATATCTCGTATCATATTTCTGAAGAGTCGCAGGAAAACTTCTTTTACATTTTATTTGTCTTGCATTATCGAACTTTTCAACGTAACTTATAGTTCTTTATTAAATTTATGAATAAAAATTTAAATCAATATTTGTATTACCATAGAAAATTTCTTTGATCACAATATTCACAATATTAAAACATTTTTATTGCAAAAAAAAAAATTCATATTTTTAATTGCGCCTGATTTTTTTGACGCGTTTGACATGTTTAGTGTGATTGTGATAATAAATAAGAGTGACTATATTGAGTTCAGTTTATTTTTAATACATTTGTAAATTTGTATCCGATAAAATTTAGTTGCTACAAATCTATTCCTAATGTTAACTTTTATAAAATTGAGCAAAATGGTTCAGATATTTTTTCAAGCATCTCAAGATCTGGATCAGGTTGCATCTCTTCGGGTAATTTATCAGAATTTTCTCCTATATATTTGACAATTATATTACTTAATACATTCCATGATTCTATTTTAAAGTACTTGTCCTGACATTCTTTATCCAAGTAGTCCAGTAGTATAGTTCTTGATCTTGCTCTCATTTTTTTATTGGTTTCAACCACATCAATATCATCGTCGTCAACAATATTAATATTTGTCGGAGGATTGTCTACGTAAACAATATCTTTACATGATTTAATTATTTTAGCAATTGTTTCGTTCTTTTCTTGCAATTTATCTCTATTTCTTTTGCATTCATCTTTATTTTTAAAGTTACTAAAATTAGTTCTCACAATAGTAACATAATCAAGAATATCGCTTTGAAAAATGGAATCTTTAAGTAAATTAAAAATATTTACTTCATTTTCTGTGAAACTTTCATCAAACACAAATAAAACTTGGCTTATCCCTTCTGGTATTGAATAGATTCCATCTATTATTTTATACAAAACATTCTTTAAAGGCATTTTAGTATTCCAAACTCCAACTGTATCAACCACACGAAAATTCTTCCCTTTCCATTCAAATACCTTTTTCTTGAAATTTTTAGTCACGCTAATTGAGCATCCACTTTCCTCAAATTCATCAGTATTAGTTAGTACATTGCATAATGCAGATTTACCACAGCCAGTGCGGCCAACTATTACTAAATTTTTGGTTTTTCTATCTTCAATGTCCTGAATAATATTCACGTTAGGATGGGGACGTTTAACGACAATGTCTTTAGGACAGTTGCTTAGGTCAAGTCTAGTAAAATTACTATTAGAACAATTTGTACAATCAAGCTCTTTTAATTTGGAACAGTTGGTTACATCTAGGATAATTAATTTGTCGTTATTAGAACAATTAAGTTTGGTAATATTCGGACAAAGATTAAAACTTAATATCTCAATTAAGGTATTCGAACAATCGACCTCACTAAGTTTACTAATTTCTAATTCAGTTAACCCAATTGATGAACAATTAAGACCGTTTAGTTTCGGACACTCAAAAACAGTCAGACTCTTAAGTTTAATAAGTTCAGATAATTTAATATCATTAAGTTGAGGACAATTACTTATTTCCAAAACGGTTAAATTAGGTTTCTTCAAAAAAATGAGTTCGATTAGACCTTGACAATTATTCACAGATAGACTTTCAAGTTCAGTAAGTTTAGATAATTTAATATTATTAAGTTGAGAACAATTAATTATTTTCAAACTTATTATCTTAAGTTTTTCCAAATTAATACTTTTTAAGTTCATAAAGTCTTCTATTTTTAAATGACCACCATAATTTAGGTATCTATTACCAACAATATCTATAACTTCCACGTTTGAATATTTATGATTAAAAAATTTTTGATCATTTTTTTCTTTTTTTCTTTTTGCCATTTTATTTTATTGTTATTCAAAAAAAAAAAAAAAAAATGGTTGCCGCCGTATTTATTCCTTTTGTTTGTGATACGTTACCGAGATGCATGTCGGATTTCTTTTCAATTAAAAGACTAAATTTATAAACTTATCCGTCGATCTCATGCTAAGGATCGCAGATACAGTATGTCAATGATGCAAATGTATCGTTTTTGATTAATGCACGTGAAATTCACTGCATTAATCATCACACCTTAATTGCTGTATAATATTTATTTATATTATGCATTGTTGTGACAAATAGGTCGTCTCAATCAAAACGCGGATATATTTGCGTCAATGGTCGGTCAAAAAGACATTTTGATCGACCATTAGTCCCAAAGCATTTTTTTCTTTACTTTTTTTTTTTATTGAAGGATTTTTATACTGTACATTGTTTAAAACTGAGTAAACTTGCGTACCATTCCGAAATTAAGCCTTCCCCCGAAATAATCACCGCCTCAGACATCTCTTTCAATGTGATTGGATAGTGATGATGACGTACTCAAGTATGATGAATTCAATAGCAGATAGTATTATAAGCTTAATTCCGTCGTAGTTACATAACTTTATTTAGAAAAATTCATTGTAAAAAAAAAAAATGAAATGGAATGGAATGTTTTCTATCAATTAAAGAACCTTGAAGAAAAAAGGTGGTTGGATTGACAGGTTTGTAACTCAATTGAGACAATGATTTATAAATCTAGTAACTTTATTTGTAGAAATTACAAAGTAATTTTGGCCAAATTTTTGTTAATTCTGGTAATTCCGGCCTAAATTTGACAAATTGAAAAAATGCAAGGAACTTTAACAACTGTACATTTCCATTATAAATGGCAAATGGCATCAATTCCCTTACCTCCTCTTCACCTACTCCTTTTTGGAAAAAGTGCAAGTTGTACTATTTATGGTCACAACTCGCTCACTTTATTTCGTCAAAACGCTTTACATAATTATTCAGATTCCCTTACTCGTAGTATCACGGGCCATTCTGATTGAGAAAGTCTCTCTTAATTTTGATTCTAGTCTATTAGTTTCTTATACTTTTCATAATAATAGAATAGATTTTTCCTTTCACTCTGTTTTTTCTCAATATGTTTCTTTTTTGGACTTCCTTAATCTCCCGACTATGGATGTTATGTTTACGCGTTGTCCTCGTTACCTACTTTGCGAATTAACTTGTTTCTTTTGTGGCGGTTGTCCTGAATCACTTCCCCACCTGGTGGACTGTTTGGTCGCTATTGATATTAGCTCTTTTCTGGATGCTCCTCCACCAATTTTCCTGTTCTATTTGATCAGTTTAAATTCCATCTCTTGGACTCTATTGCAGTTTCTTGGTCTAAACGACTCAACTGTGATGTTTCAGAATTCCCCTTCCGCCATGAATTTCTTTTCCTGAACTTCTTGCCTACCGATTCAGTTTCACGCATTAATTGGCCTTTGCTTATTTTGCAAGGCTTCATTCCTGCTCCCTCTCAGCCTTTCTCCTTTCACATGGGTTTCGGCTACCTCTACCAAGAATCTTTTATGTCCTGCTGTGGATACTTTACAGCTGGATTTCTTTCACCAAACGTGGCTTTCCCGTTGTCACATAATGGTTTCTAAGCTTCCCGCTAAAGAAGTTCTAATGTCACGTGCTCCCACTGATACTGCTTGGGTTTCAAGGCTTCCATCGCCGGCCTCAGCCTATGTTCTGGATTTGCTATTAAAAGCATTTTCTTTAGGAACCTCCTGGATTAAACTTTTGGGCCAAATGGTCTCTCTGATGGATCTGACAGTTCGGAGGGTTAGGATACGGCTCTCCTTTAACTTATTTCAAGGGATTGGAGAGGATACTCTTTGGATGGTCGACCTGGTTGCTACCTCTCATTGCGAAGTGGTATATTGGGTATGTTTTTATATTAGGTTTATAGCGTAGGAATTTAGATTAGTTTTTGCTTTTTAAATTTTTATTTATGTAAACTAGATAGAGACGAGATCCATATATTTTATTTAGGTTAGATCCTTTGTGTATTGTTTTATTTGTGATTTTAAATAAAGTATGCTGTTAAACAAAAAAAAAACATACTGTACATTTACTAGATAGGAACAAGATCCATTGATTTTATTTAGGTTAGATCATGTATTTTATTATATTTGTATAAATTGTTTGCTAAATAAAGTTTAACTGTTATGCTAAAAAAAACATACTGTACATTTTTCATGGGAAGTTAGGAATATCAGGGTTTTTTTCCCGAAGGGAAAAAACCCATGGCTCCCCATGAAATTACTAAGTTATACCCAGGAGCGTGTGACTTATGGTCATTATTACTATCACGTGCAATTATTTATAGTATTTATTTTTTATACTTTTTTATACTTTTATTATTCTCTTGTTTACTGGTTTTTTTCTACAATCCCACAAATTAATATTGGAAATATAATGTTTGAAATTGTAATAATGTTAAAGTAGAAGTTATTATCAAAGCATTTGAATAAACAATGTAAATTTTTATATATCTATAATAAAGGGCAAATTATTTGAAATCTATAAAAAAAGTTTATCACCGGGAAAAACAGCATAAAAATATCCCATAATCGGGAAAATTATGATGTTCTTTATCATAAGTCACACTTAGTGCGACGGGGTATAACTATTGTAAGAACTAAATTTAGTAACTTTAAAATCCGCAAGAGTGTATATTACAATTATATGAAGGTGAAAATATTCGCTAAAATAGTTAAATCATATAGAGATATCATAAATATTTGTGTTGTTGACGATGATGATATAAAAAAATTAAGATCAAGATCAAGAACTATACTACTAAACTAATTAAATAAAATATGTCAGGACAAATACTTTGAAATAAAAATGTGGAATAAAGTATCGTCAAATATATATACCCTGATAATTATTGGAAGAGTTACAATATAATCCAGATTTTCAGATACTTGAAAAAGTATCTAATAATTAAACATAAAATTTTGTCAATGATCAAAAGATCCACCTTCCTAACTACAGTAACATTTTGTTGTTTTTCAATTGAGCTAAAAACGCGTTTTTCTTTAGTAGCAGGGAATAATAAAAATCCTTATCTTTACTTTCAGGCTGGTTAATTGAGAAAAATAATTAATCGTATCTTTGCAATGATTAAGCATTGAACTATAAAAGTTGGTGTCGAGATTTGTAATAAAATTATTTTATATCAATTAAAATTTATTTAATTTATTTTTGTTAAAGTTAACAGAGGTTATAAAGGGCTATTTGTACAAATAAAAGATACTTAAATCTGCAAGATAATTTGACTAAATTCAATTTAATACGACGTGTTCTTTGATATTTTACCTCCCGTATCACACCTATCACACCAATCAACTCAGCCAAATTTCAATTTTAAAGTATCCTTTGATGGTGAAGTAGACAATTCCCCTAATAAATTTCGTGATGGTGAAGAGAGCAATAAATGACATGCTTAAAGGATGAACGGGATGTAAAAAAATTTTTTATGGACATTTGCAATATAGCAAACATGATTCATCAATATGAATTAAAGATTTAAAAATTATTATAATCATTTTTGCTAAAATTAAATTTTAAACCTAAAAATTATCATAAATTTGTCGATGTCTAAGATCTTATGCTCTTGTTAAACTAGTATAAAAAAAAAAAATAAATAAAAATCTTAATCCCAATTCCAATTATATTCATTCCAATTAACTAAAGCGTTAATAAGCAATCAATTACGTACGCTATTTATTCCAACCCAAGGACCCATAGCATGTCTGATAACGTTATTTGTAGTTTCCCATTGATCAACAGTCCCTGGATCAATAATATCTCTTAATGTCCCTCTTCTCAAAGAATAAGAATCCTTATCATATCATTTTCAATTTTTGATTTAGCCAATTCCCAAAAATTCTAAAAAAAATATATCAGTTTGTTAGCAACGATTTTAAATAAAAAAAAAAGACCTTTCCTGTGAAATTACCATTATATCTAAGAACTCTTAAAAATAAAAAAAAAAAGGCCTTTTCTTTGCCAAAGGATATCTATAAGAAGGAAGGAAAGAACGTTAGTAATGTTCTTAAATAATAATAAAAAAGACCATCCCTCATGAAATTATCGTTATAATGTTAAAATAAAAAAAAATCACTTCTTTGAAATTACCGCTCCAATCCTCCAATTCAAAGTCTAGTACCCATATTAAAGAAGGAAAGAACTTAATAATAAAAAAAGACTTCCTTTCACACGAAATTACCATTCCGCCTCTCTACTTTCAAGTTTTCAAGAAGTCTACCCAAAAGAAAAAAAAATATCGATATTAATGACACTCAAAAATAAAAAAGACCTTTTCTCACACGAATAAAGTCTCCAATTCCAGTTTCCAAGAAGTCTACTTATAAGGAAGAAAGAAAGAACGGGTGTAATGCTCTTAAAAATATATAAAAAGTTTCTAACAACGCAATAACAATTGATCTACGAGGTAAATATCATTTCACCCTACACACGCTCGATTGTGTAATAATTCTCTGTACACGTCGCCTAGTATTTTGATTTACATAATCATAATTACTTGATAAATTCATTGTGAACGTGTATAGTAACATTTTGCGTTTTAAATCTTGCATGGACACCATGGACACCGAACTGGAAAAAATTCTTATTTATTTAAATAGTCGATATTTAATCTTAAATTATAGAAAAAAAAACATGAAAATTATAAATATATAAAATTCCCACGCGTCTCTAATAACAATGCTACTATGTTTGTACTGTATATTGAACAAATTTGTATTATCCTTCGAAAATTTTATTCTTGAATGTTAATTTTAAAGAATTAAGCAATGTGTTTCAGGTGATATTTGAACAAGTAATTGCAGTTCTGGATTGTTTTTGACTTCTTCTGATAATTCTTCACTCATATATTCCATATATTTGACAATCTCAGGATATAATTCATCCCACGATTTTAATTTGAAATATCTTTCCTGACGTATTGTCTCCAAATTTTTTAATAATTTTTCTCTTGACTTTGTTCTTACATTTTCGTTAATTTTAACTTGACCATCATCATTTTTTCCTTCTTCAATAATAATATCTATCGGAGGATTGTCCACATGAATGATATCTCTACATGATTTAATTATTTTATCAGTTATTTTGTTTTCCTCACACATTTTCCTTTTATCTGTTTCGCACTCTTTATTATTTCTAAAGTTTGTAAATTTAGTTCTCACAATAGTAATATAATCAAGGACATTTCTATCAATACTGGAATTTTCTTTGAGTTCTTTGGAATCGCACTTATTATTGTTTTTAAGGTTGTTAAGTTTAGTACTCATTTTAGCAAAAATATTTCTACTGGAATTGTTAATTAACATGAAATTTTTAATTGAAAGAAATAGGTTCATTTCTTCTGCTGTGAATCCTCCATCAACAACAAATAAAACTTGACATATCCCATCCGGCATCGAATAGATCCCTTCTATTATTTTATCTAAAACTACTTTTGTAGTTAGATTAGTGTGACTAAATCCAACGGTATCAACTACGCAATATTTCGTTCCCTTCCGTTCGAAATATTTTTTCTTAAAATTATTAGTCTGGCTATTTGTATAATTGCTTTCCTTAAACTCATCAGTGCCAGCTAATACGTTGCATAACGTGGATTTACCACTACCAGTGCGGCCAACTACAAATAAATTCCTAATGTCTTCCTTTTCTCGAATAATAACCAAGTTAGGAGGATGATTAGTCTTGATGGATTTGGGACAGTTGCTTAGGTCAAGTCTAGTAAATTTACTATTAGAACAATTTGAACAATCGAGAAATTCTAATTTAGAACAGTTGCTCACATCTATATTAATTAGTTTATTGTTATTGGAACACTTGAGTTTGGTAATATTCGGACAAAGATTAAGACTTAATTCCTCAATTGTTGTGTTTGAACAATCGAGCTCAATAAGTTGAGAACAATTAATTATCTTCAAACTTATAATCTTAAGTTTTTTCAATTTAATTCTTTTTAAGTTCGTAAAGTTTTCTATTTTTAAATGATCTCCATAGCTGCTACCAACTATTTCTATAGTTTCATCGTTTGAGTATTTGTTATTAAAAACATTTTGATCTTTTTTTTTTGTCATAATAATTTTTATCTATTTTCAAGAAAATTTTAAAAAATAAACAGCAAAAATCCAAATATATTTATGTAAACTCTGTCACGAGAAAACTTTTTAAACTTCCCCTGCATGGTTGAAATTCCAAAAAAGACGTTTTAAATAAAATAATTATGTAAGATGTAGTACAATAATACTATTCCGAAGTTATCTTATTGTACTTGCCAGCATTTAAATTCGAGTACAAAACCTTACTGTAAAATTTGTTATATCGAGAACTACTATTTATAAAGAATGGCAGGACGAAATGGTCTTTTTAAACAGGAAAGGAGGAGCCAATCATGTATTTTGCTAAATTTTTATTACAAATAAAAGATTGTATTTATTAAATTTATGAGTAAAAATTTGAATCAATATTTTTTGCTTAAAATTTATTATATACTATATAAGCCCCAAAATAACCACCAATGACTTGCTTATTTTGGCTCGTGATGGTCGCCGGCATTATGTGTAGTAGTACGGTAAATTTTCAAGTAGCAAGAGCAGTTGTTTACAACATAATTTTACGATAAATTTTAGTTACGTGTTTGAAAAATGCAATTTAACGTTGCAGTCCTTGCTTGATTGTAATTGTTATTAATCTTGTAAAAAAAATTTTCACAGTAATAAACGAAAAAATTGACATTTTCATTACAAATTATATGTTCTTGTGCTTTATATTTTGCAATAAAATATCAATGAAGCGATTTAATATTATGATTCGTGATTAAGTTCAATAATTTCGTGTCAAATTTTTATCATAACTTACAATATATCGAAAAAAAATCATTACAATGTGGTTTATAAAAAAAGGTACTGTACCATACATTTGTCAGACAGGTTATGTTTGGTTTTTTTAAAACAAAAAAAAAATGACAAATTATACTGTAAACATAAAAAATGAACAAAAATAAACGAAATTGAAGTAACTTTAATAATATTTTAGGAGAAACACAAAAACATTATATTAAAATAATTCAACAAAAATTGGTTTAATAGTAAAGAAAATAAGAGAAAATTTAACCTAGACCAGAGTTTAAGCCATTTATCCTAGACCCCCGGGATTCGGGCCTTTTATCCTAGACCTGTGGCACAGGTTTATTGTTTACTCTTCGCATACACGCATAACGTTATATTTTCTCTTTTCCTTTTCATGTTTAAAAATTTTTTTTTTTAATATTTTTTAAAGTTTCATTACTTAAAATAGTAAGAAAACATTTAAAGAAAACACAAATGGTAACAATATAAATAATAAAATTGAATATTCTTACATTAATTCAGTTATAAAAATAATAAATATTAATTTTCATAAAGTTATAAATATATATATATATATTTATTTATTTATTAACAAACGCGTTTTTCTGTATAAAGATTTCACAGTGTAATTTCAATACTTTGGTCAAAGTAAACTGAATTCAGAAGACTAATTAAAGGTAAAGTTACTTAACAGGTTTGGAATTACTCAGATATTAATTTTATTTAAGCTAACTTGAATATTCATAGAATTATGGATGTTTTCATAATAAAATTAATAACACGCATTTTTTTTTCAGTTAGTACATTGCATAACGTGACCTGTGCGGTCAATTACTAATAAATATCTAACACAAATAAGTTTAAAGAAAGCGAGTATTCGGTTAGCGAGACAAGTGATTTTCAGGAATAATGTTTCAAATGGAATGGGGCGACATATCGTGGTTGATACCTGACAGCACTAAGCCATATGATTAAGGGATAAGCCAAATTTTATTGGTGATTGACAACCTGATGATTGAAAACGGCATTATTAAATATATTACTATTGTGAGAATTACTGTAGATTTAATAACTTTAAAAATAAAAAATCAGTGTGAAATAGATAAAAAAAAATATTGAAGAAAATGAAATAATTGCTAAAATAATTCAATCATGTAGAGTAAACAATCCTCCGATCAAGCCAATGATGATGATAAAGAAACCATTAGAATTATCGAGAGAAATACTATTAACCCACTTGAGGTACAGTGTTCGATATATAATTTAGGATTCAAAATATTAACATAAAGTATATTTACGGTTTAACCCCTATTTTTCTTTCTATTTTTTTTTTAGTTAAGTCCTCATAATACTTAGTAAAAATGAAAAATGAAGGTGGAATATTATCATTTTAAACAAAAAGTTTTTCTGGAATTGAAGAGAAATTTAGTGAATTGAATATCTTATCTGGCTCATTGGAAATTAAAAGGTTCCAAATGAGAATCAATTTCAAAGTTTGCTTGATATACAGTACCAAATAAAATTTTTTCCATCCAATTTGCTTTGTTTTTTTATCAGAAAGTATCGTAAATATACAATTAATTCTTGAAGATTAAGTTTATTGGCTGCAAATAGTAGGAATATTTTCATTTGACAAATTAGCAGCTCGTTTGACATCGTTTGACTCATCTGCTATGTACACAGTAAATATAGTAAATATACTGAACTGTAACATATAGATGATTTTGACTCATATGACTCATGACCATATGGGTTATATAGTCATAATTTTTTAAATCAATATTTTACCATGCTTAAAACTCGGCATCCAGTATTAGCTTATTCTGAAGAGGATCGGAAGTGTATTAAAATGCAGTGTCCAAAAATTATTTATTTTAAAATTGGAATAATATATTTTTTATTTCGTTTATTATCCTATTATTTTTCTTTCAATTTTCAACGTATTTATCGTCTTTGAACTACAGTATTTAAGCACCCCATTTTTGCATGTAATGATGGCCAAAGACATCATAATACTGGTCAAAATTGGCATAATGTAGGCCAGGGTGATTATTTTCGGGGTGTTTACTAACCGCAAAATACGGTATTTCATTATTGTATTTATTCATTTTTCAAATTATTTTATAATTTATTTATTTTATTTTATTCTTCTATTTAATTCTTAAAATAAAAGATAATGTTATAGATATAAAGTAATAAACATATTAAGATAAAAAATATCATGAAAATAGTAAAAAAAAATTCCAAAAAAAATAACCATCTAAAATTTACTATTCATCATCAACATCTAAATATCAAACAATCAATTAATTTAATTAATTTAATAATAATGTAAACAAAATAAAATCTTTCTTACCTAGTTTTTTAAATCAGTAATAATACAGTCAAAACATTCTGAGGTATTGACCTCTTTTATGATTAAAAAAATCATTTTAATGATTTTTAATTTTAATAAAATAATAAATAATAATAATTATAAATAATTTACCTGTTGTATCCTGATTTAAACGTTCAGGTAAATTTGATAAATTGAGAAATCGACTTGTATAAATTGCTTGAGCATGCATTTCATATAATTGTGTTTTTGATGTTGATTTTGTAATGGAAGTAAAATTATATGTTAATTCTGGTAATTTTTTAAGTTCAATTTGTACATAATGATCGTTCTCATAAGTATCTATTTTATTTAAAACTTCTTCAGAAGATGGACGATTTTCTGGATTTGCATCCCAACATTTTTGAATTAATTCTTTCAGAAACTCTGGTGTTTCATCTCTTATTTTTGGACGTTTACCACGACAAATATCCAATGCAAGTTGAAGATCATGTGGTTCATCATTAAATGGAGGAATTATAGAAATTATTTCATTCATAATAATACCCAATGAATATATATCAGATTTCTTTGTGTATTCTTTTCCACGTAATATTTCAGGTGCCATATATGGCAATACTCCAAAAATCTTTTTACTACCTGAATTTGATGAATTTTCGTTCACTGGTTTGCAAAATCCAAAATCACTAATACATATATGATATTCGGACCGCAAAACATTACCTAAGTGAAGATCTTTATGAATTAAATTATTATTATGAATAAACAAAAGTCCTAAACTGATATAAAATATAATATTCAATTTTTGTTTCCAAGTTAATGAACTAAAATTTTGATCAAGATAAGAACGTAAACTACCATTTTCAAAATATCTTAATACTAGTGCATAATTCTGTGTAATAGGCTCCTTAGTAACTCCATAACATCTTACTAAACAATTATAATCGTAATTTTTGAAAAATTTTATCTATAATTTTTAATAAAAAATAATTGAATATAAAAATATAAAAATAACTTAAATTTCATTGATATTTATTTAATTTTACAAACCTCATTTATAAAATCTTCACTTATATTATCTGATGAATTATTGAATACTTTTAAAGCAACTGTAAATTCTGATATTTCCCAACTATTAGATTCTTTTTTCCATTTTTTAATACTTCCATCCATCCAAGTAGCTGAATATACTTTAGCAAAGCCTCCTTCGGCTATATATTTAATATTATCAAATTTATCATATGAAATCCATTCTAGGTCATAGTCTTGAATATCTTGTATTATTTCGTCAATATCATTCCACTTATAAAAATCTTGTACTTGTTTTATATTACAAGATTTACAATCATTGTCACCCGTATTTGTTTGAAAACATTCTTTACATTTTCCATATTTCATACGTTTTTTTTCTTCTTCGTCAGTTTCCTTTTCATAACAATTATTACAATAATAACCATAATGATTCTCAATTTTTTGATCACATTTTTCACATAAAATAAATTTATAATCCTTAAATTTTTCTTCTCTTTCGTACATATTCAAATCATAATATGATATTTTTAAAACAGCTGTCTTTTTCTTTTTAAATATCTTTTTCAATATTTTCATATTAATTAATTTAAGATACGATGTATTTCTATATTTTTAATCCAGACCTGTATAACAAATTTAAATATATAAGATATGTTTATTATAATTTATGTCAAAAAGAATTTTTTTTTTCGGAATTGAAAAATTAAATATTATATATTAAAATTTTTTTCGTTAACACTAACCAAATTTATCGTTATTGACTTTAAACATGAAAGGCTTGTGTAATGTTACTTAACCTTATTCAGAGATAGTCTTTCAAAAATTAATTATATAATATTTTTTTTATTAATATTAATAATGTTATTTTTTTTTAATATTACCGTTAACATATCACAAGATCATGTGACAAACAATTTTCAAACAGCAGTTATTGAAAAAATTAAATCATTCGGATTTTCAATTGGCTCTTCCACAATTTTTTTAGGATTCCGAAAAGGAAGACTGTGATGTATACGGCTACGCGCAGCAGCAATCATATTATGACATGCAAGTTGCACAGTATTTTACATTTAGTTTAACAAAATGTTACAAATATTTTATCATTATATTTTTATGTATGATATTTCTCTCTTGTATTATTAAATCTTCTCAACTTGCATAAAAACAAAATGTGCATGTACAGTAATTCATGTTATAATTTTTAAATTTTAAAATTTAAATTTTTGCATATTATTTAAAAAAATTTTATAATACTATAACTAGAGAGGTATTGAGATTAGGATTCATCATCACCACCTACACCTGTAATAGTATTATATTAAATGCATTTATTAACAGGTCGGCTGGATAATTGTAAGAGTGATAGTCCTAAAGCTTCCTCCTACGCGCGGACCACGTAGGACCGTAGGACTGCATGGTCTTCGTGATCGGGTCATAATTTGTCTGAAACGGCGGTTTTTTAGAACCGCAGTCTTCAAAGACCGATTAGTAAGACCAAAATATAGGACAGATGGTCTTTTCGATCCAGCTGCACCACACATAATCCGGGACCGGTCCGATCCTACAAAGAGCATAAATTTAAGTAATTAGGATCACAAAATTCGCGAACTTATATCCGATCTTGAAAAATTCTATTATCAATTGTTCATTCATCTGAATTTAGTAGAACACAATATAGAATCGCCGCATTCTTATATTGAGTATGAAAAGTAAAAATAAATAAGCGATATAGTAACAAAATTAGCAATTTAGGAAAACGTTAATAGCGAAAACAAAATTAAAATATTTTTATTTATGAATATTTTTCCTTTTTAATATACAAATACTATCGAAAGAAAAAACGGTGATAAAATTAATATTGCAGAAGGAATAAGCCGTGATTGACAACCCTTTCACACTAGATGATCAGTCATTAAGATTTATTATTGAAAACGACATTGTTAAATATATTTTACTATTGAGAACTAGATTTAGTAACTTTAAAATAAAAATCTATGTGAAATAAATAAAAAAAAATGATTAAAGAAAATGAAATATTTGCTAAAATAATTCAATCATTTAGAGGTATCATTTATATAAACAATCCTCTGGTAAATATTCAAGCCAATGTTGATTATGATGAAGAAACCATTAGAATTAACGAAAAAATAAGAAAAGTGTCAAGGTATAGTGTCCGATATATAATTTAGGATTCAAAATACAGTATTAACATATACTGTATAATCATTTATTTACGATTATAAACACCTAATTTTCTTTGTTCTTTAGTAAATAGAATTTCACATTGACACGGGGGGCAAATATTTTGCTATGATCACGTGATAGTACTTCGCCCTATTAAAGTCCTATATTATTTATTTATTTATATTAATTATTTTATTTAATATTATTTTCCATAAATACTTTTTCTAATTTAATCTTTCGTGTGTTGTAATTAAATTTTTTTGTCGAACAACAACAATAATACAATGAATTAATTAAAGCATTATACATTCACGCACAAAAAAAAACAAATTTGTTAAGTATTCTGCTAAATACATAATCTCTTCTTTATATTTTTGGCATCACGTGAATTTAATTTTATTTGAAGATTATCACGTGTTCCGGTACCATTATGTACGCCAGTTACTCATACCAGATACCTATTTTCCAAAATGGGCAAAAGACATGAACAGTACTCAGGTCAATTTAATTTCCATTTCTCAATTATTCCTTAAAGAGATGCAAATAACAATTTAGAATATTATACTTGATTTAATAAATACATTGAAAGTTAAAATTAGATAATTTTACAATTGTAATATTAAATAGATAATCAATTAATCAACTGAAATTTTATATACATAATAAATTGCATCCAACATATCTACTTCGTAATATTTTTTCTGATATATTTTCTACAAAATTGTTTAACAGTATCGTTCTTGATTTTACTCTCTTATTTTTGTTAATTCTAATAATTCTAACTTCTTCATCGTCATCATTATAGTCATCATCGTATTTCTTAATATTTATTGAAGGATTGTCTACATAAACGATACTTCTACTTGTATTAATTATTCTAGCGAATATTCCATTTTCACACAATTGATTTTTATCTTTTTTGCACTCTTCTTTATCTTTAAAATTAGCAAATTTAGTTTTCACAATAGTAATATCTTCAAAAATACCGGAATCTTTAAATAACTTAAATGCTTTTATTTCTTCTACTGAGAATCGTTCATTAATTACAAATAAAACTTCGCTCCTCCCTTTTGAGATTTCTTTTGATATTCTATCTAAAATTATCTCAGTAGGTAGCTCAGTATTCCCAATTCCAACAGTATCAACCACACAATATTTCTTCCCATTCCATTCAAAACTTTTTTTCTGAAAATTAGTTAAATTACTAGTCTCGCTAACTGAGAGTTCGCTTTCCTTAAACTCATCAGTGTCAGCTAGTACATTACATAGTGCGGATTTACCACAACCAGCGCGACCAACTACAACCAAATTCTTAATCCCTTTAACGTTAAAACTATGTTTTCTTAACTTCATAAATTTTAAGGGACCAGTAAGGTTCGATTTTCTACGAATATCTTTCATTTCGTTTCAATTTGCTAAAATTTTTTTTTTTTAGAAAAATGAAAATATTATAAATTAAAATAAATAATACTCGAAGAAAAAGAAATATGAAAGTACAACTAATTTTTTTGCTTTTGATTATTTATTTTGAAAATTTTGAGATTTGGTCGTTTATTTATTAATTTTCATGTGGCCAAGAAAATGGGCAATAATGGCGTATGTAGATCTTCATTCAACTCCAGCCTCATCGGGTTTCTAGTTTTATTTTTAGATCAGGAATTAATTTACCGACATATTTATTATTAGCATTTGTTTGTGATGACCGAGTATCATTAATTTTCTATTGGTTGTCGCATTATCCCTAATGACTGATCAGTCGTCTAGATAGGAGATGCTTTATAGTGTTTCAGCGTTGTAATTGGCTCAAACCTTTTCTGTAAAACCTGAGGGAATCTTTTTTTCGAAATTTATTTATAGATTGCAACAGAATTTTTTTTTTTTTTTTTTAGGTAAGTTTTCTTTTTGATATGCAACTATCCATGTTATTTTTATTTATTTTAAAAATAACATTTATCCAAATAATTTCGGTGGCTAATAAAATCAACTGTGCCACATTATAGACCAATCAGATTGGGAGGTCTAGTTTAATTATCCTGAATCCCGGGGGTCTATATTTTCTCCCTGAACAGGGGGTCTAGGATAAGGACTTAAAAATATTAATAAAGAAATTGTTGTAACACGTAAAACAATAAACAAATAAATAAATGGTGATGTGGTGATACAAGCATTCATTCAATGGTTCCTTAGTAATAAGGTTTATCATTTTTTTTTTTTAAAAAAAAAAATTATTATAACTTAAAAGACAAATGACGTTAATAAAAGAGTGGATTGATAAGAAGATAGAAGATGAAGACATTAAATACTTTGAATATGATAAATTTAGTTCAATTGTCGAAATTGGTAAAGGAGCTTTTGGTAAAGTGAGTAAAGCGTGTTTGGCTTGTATGGGATTAGAAGTCGCATTAAAGAGTTTTGTTGATGAAAATTCAAACATCGAAGAAAAAACGCTTAATGGATTTGTCAATGAAGTATTAATAGCTTTTTTTTTTATATTGTTTAATTATCTTTTAACATTGTATATAAATTAATTTTATTTTACATTTTTTTTTGTATAGTTAAAACTTCTTCGTAAAGTTTATTATCATGACAATATCAATAGATTCCTAGGAATAACAAAAAGTTTGTGTTAAGATTTTATTTAATAATTATACGTTTACAAATTCAATTAACTTACTTTATACTAATAGATTCTTTTGGGAATTATGTCATGGTATTGGCATATGCAAATGAAGGAAATTTAAGAGAATATTTGAAAAAGAAATTTACTTCGTTAGAATGGGAAGATAAATTACAAATGGCATTAGATATTACTTGCGGTTTGAAATGTTTACATTCCGAAGATATAATCCATAGAGATTTGGTAAATCAATATTTATTTTGTATGATTTGTTTTTTGATGTTATGTGATAATTTAATCATACTGTTAATTATTTGTTATTATTATTTTTTTTTATAGCACTCAAAAAATATATTAGTGAATGATGGTAAATTATTAATCGCGGACCTTGGATTATCTAAAAGATTAGCAGAAATTTCATCTAATTCAACAGCTAATGAATTAGGAATGATTGAATATATGGAACCACAGTGTTACAAGACTGCTACTAAATTTAGAAAAGATAAAAAGTCCGATATTTATAGTTTGGGTGTTTTATTATGGGAAATCACAAGCGGGCGTCCTCCCTTTTCTAACTATCATCGAGATGAAATATACGCATTAGGTATGAAAATTTGTTTTCATAATCTTAGAGAAACTCCAATTGAAGATACACCTTTGGAGTATCAACAACTTTATCAAAAATGTTGGGACGATGATCCGAAATTAAGACCCGATATTGAAGAAGTCCATAGAATTTTAAATCAATTAAAAACTGGTGTATCTTCTGATCGGCAACCTGATGTTAGTTCTGATGGACGACATTCAAATGCTAAAGATAGCAGTCAGAATGGTTTAATTTTAACTGGTTCAAATTCAAGTAAGCTTAATCATTATTTAATTAGATTGAAATAATTTTTTTTTTTTTAATGATAATTTATTACCAAATTCAATTATTCTAGGAACGATTAAAAATTTATTTGTGATTGGCTGCACTGGTTGTGGTAAATCCGCGTTATGCAATGTATTAACTGGCACTAACGAGTTTAAGGAAAGTAAGCTTCCTTTCCAGATAAAAAAATTTGAATGGGATGGAACGAAATATTGTGTGGTTGATACCATTGGATTAAGGCACGCTAAGTTACCTACGAAAAGAGTTTTAGGAAAAATAGAAGAAGCAATCTATTTGATGCCGAAAGGGATAAGTCAAATTTTATATGTGATTGACGGAAGATTTACAGCAGAAGAAATAAGAATGTTTGAGTTACTTAAAAAGGTTATTTTTGAGAGCGGTATTCTTAAATATGTTACTATTGTAAGAACTAAATTTAGTAACTTTAATAATAAAGAAACGTGCAAAAATGATAGAAATCAATTGTATGAAGAGAGCGAAACAATTGCCAGTATAGTTAAATCATGTAATGATATCATCTATATTGACAATCCCTCGACAAATATTCTTGTTATCGATGATGATGATAGAAACACAATTGAAAACAATAAAAAAATAAAAGCAAAGTCAAGAACTATACTATTAAACCACTTAGAGAAAGTATGTCAGGAAGAATATTTCAAATTGGATGAATTATATCCTAAGATTTTCAAATATATAAAAACGATTAAAAATTTATTTGTGGTTGGTTGTGGTAAATCCGCGTTATGCAATGTATTAACTGGCATTGATGAGTCTAAGGAAAGCGAGCCTTCTTTCCAGAAAAAAGAGTTCGCATGGGACGGGTCGAAATATTGTGTGGTTGATGTCATTGGATTAAGGCACACTAAGTTATCTACGAAAAAAGTTTTAGAAAAAATAGAAGAAGGAATCCGTTCGATGCCGGAAGGAATAAGTCAAATTTTATATGTGATTGATGGAAGATTTACAGCAGAAGAAATAAGAATGTTTGAGTTACTTAAAAATGACATTTTTGAAAGCGGTATTCTTAAATATGTTACTATTGTAAGAACTAAATTTAGTAACTTTAATAATAAAGAAGCGTGTGAAAATGATAAAAATCAATTGAATCAATTGCACAAAGAGAGCGAAATAGTTGCTAGTATAGTTAAATCATGTAATGATATCATCTATATTGACAATCCCTCGACAAATATTCTTCTTGTTGATAATGATGATAGGGACACAGTTGAGCACAATAAAAAAATAAAAGCAAGGTCAAAGACTATACTATTAAACCACTTGGAAAAAGTATGTCAGGAAAAATATTTCAAACTGGATAAGTTATATCCTAAGGTTTTCAAATATATAAAAGAAAATGGCACAAATGAGGTGGAAGCCGATTCAATTTGGAAATACTTTGTAAGATTTTTAAAAATAGACATGTAAAAATAAATTTATACTGTAAGCTAGCACTTAAAAATTTTTCAACTTTTTAAAAAAATGAAATTTAGAAAAAGTAAACTGATAACTTTATTCTCTCTATCAAATTACAGAATGACAAGAATGACAACATACAATGTTAATTTTTATATGATCTGAAATAAATTAATCACGTGATAGTTTAATTCCGGCCAAAATTAATGATAATATTTTTTTTTATTATATCAAAATCTCGTGGTTTTATTGGCTCATTTCAAATCACGTGATATATAAGTAACGAACAGGATTCTTAACCTGTATCCCGGAATCCCGGACCTCCCCGTTTCTTAAATATAATTGGCTGATAGTATAGTACAACTGATTATTATTAGCCACAAATTTTTGATAATAAAAAAAACACCAAATAGACTAAATAAACACTTGTATTTTAAATCAAAAATTTTTTAAAAATTTTATTTACTATATAATATAAGCCTCCTATATATAATATTCTTCTAAATATCCAAATATCCAAATACTATATATGGGGACCGCCACAGCAAAAGGGGACGATATACCGATTACGAGATTTCGAGAAAATCGTGGTTTATTATTCGTCATTAATTTTTGCCGATCATCGCCAAAAAAAATGATTTTTTAAAAAACGGTCTTAATAACTTAGAATTTTTTTTTGCAAGTAATAAGTTAAGGACATTGGCTTTCATTTATATATTTATTTTTAAAAATTTATATAATTTATAAGCTATATAATCTTAATGAATTTTATAAAATATTTAATATAAAATAAACAATTATTTCATTNCAAAAAGTCTTTTTCTTTTTTGAGATTCCAATGACAAAAACGATGATAATATTTAATAATAATATCAGCAACAAAAGAATGAGCAAAAAGTAGACTTATTTTATTCATAGAATTGTGAAAATTTTAATCTAACTACCATATTCCATATTATTTTAAATGAAATTGCAAAGGGTTTTTATAACAAAAAAGAAAAAAAGTCAACGTTTTGTGCCAAAATTTGCACCCTTTTACTAATAAAGTATAAATAAAAAAATGTATTTTCTGAAAGGTTAGGCCGGTTGTCACGTGATTATCAAAAAATCTCTAAATCTGATTGGTCGATGTATCACCTCCTTTTGCTGTAGCGGTCTCCATATAAAGATTTTCAATTTTAAACCATAAAATTTGTAAAATATCCAGAATATAGATACTACCTAAATTCTAAAATCAATTTGGATATATAGTAAAATCCCAAATTATTTTGACACTTTACTTAATAAATTACATATAAACTAAATAAATTTGTACATCCCAAATTATATTTATGATATTCCAAAATAATTTGGATAACATTTATAATTCAAAATACATATCATATATAATATCCAAATATTTATTATTTAAAAATAAAAAAAAATATATTTTATCAAATTGTAAGCTTTTTAGTGATCATAGACTAATGATATATAGTTCATTAGAATTGTCTCATCAAACAATTCAAATAATGATAAAATTGTTCTTTTACGATTATTAAATGATTAACAAAAAAAAATTATCTTTTTCAATACAAATCTTCAAAATCCAAGTTAAATTTGAAGCTAAAGTCTTATAAAAAAAAAAAAATGTTACATTAATAATGTTTTTTTAACAAAAAAAAATTATATCTTCTCTAATATAAATCTTTAAAGTCTAGGTTAAATCCTGAAGCTGAAATCCTACAAAAAGAAAGAAATATTACATTAGTAATATTTCTTTAATAAAAAAAATATATATCTATCTCTCCAATACAAACCTTTAAAATTCAGGTCAAATTCTGAAACTAAAATTCTAATCTGCTTCGAAGTTCAAATTGAATCTGAATCTACAAGTAAGGATGATACCACAATTGATTTTTCAAATTCGCAATATTGCAGATTTTGGAATCAAATTGCATATAATAATTCACAAATCTGCAATTAATTTATAATTTGCAATTAATCTGCAATATTATAATTAATTTGCAATATCACAATCCATCTGCAATATCACAATTAATTGGTATATTGCAATCCATCTGCAATATCGCAATTAATTTTGCAATATCACAATCCATTCACAATATCATAGTGAATTCATAATATTGTAATTTACAAGCCAATTAATTTATAATATTATATATTGAACATTAATTCTTAAGGCCATTATTATCTAGTGACTTATCACCATAATGACTCCATATTTTTTTACTTATAATTTGGTGATTTCTGATACTCTAATTTTCATTAATTTTGCAAATTGTGATATTTGAATTTTTATTAATTTTGTGATCTTTTATATTTAGTTTTATTGGTAGCATAATGAAAAAAATTTTTTCTTTATTCAAGTATAAAATTTTTGTGAAATATAAAAAAAATTTTAATTTTATAATTCATTAAAGTATTACGTTAAGTAATCATACAATGTATAGCAATTAAAAAAAAAAGCAAAGTATATAGTCCTTTTTTAGGATAAAAAAAAGTTAAAGAAAAAAATTCTTTAATGAAAAAAGTGAATCATTATACTCTATGAAGAAATTTCTCCTCCTTCATTATCAACTTCTTGATTATCGACACTTTGATTATTTATATAATTCAAATATTCTTCTTCATTCTTTTCTTAATTACTAATATTTTAATTATTGACTTCTTAATTATTTACACTATTTAAGTATTCTTCTTCATTCTCTCTTTGACTATTAACATTTTAAATAATATTTTCCTCCATTTATCTTTATGCAGAATCTGCTGTTAATACTTAATCATTATTTCAATTTTGTGGATTTACAGATCTTACCACTGAACTCAAACTCAACATTGTCTAAACTACTTGATTTGCTTTATGCATCCTATTGTATTTAGTTTCTAAAATATTATTTGGAAACTTAAGATTACACTCTATAAAATTCAAATAAATAAAAGGGTATAGATAATATTGGGAATTGCTAAACATCGCCTGGGTGATTGTTACCTGGGCAATCATCGCCTAGATTTTTTTTTTGAATATATCACATGATTTATAATATATAAATATATCTATTATTCGTTAACAATTATTAAATTTGCTCAGTTAGTTCAGTGGTTAGAACGCTAGATAATTTTTTTTATCTTAGAAATGCAGGTTCGATTCCTGCATTGGGCCTTTAATTTTTTCAATTTTTTCATCATTTCGGAGTCACAAAATCACGTGAATTAAAAAGCAAACGTCCTCAAACAGCGCGCAGAGCGCATTCATTTAATAAATGCAAATTATTTTCAAAATTCTTTATTAAAATAAGCATTAACATCCATTTCAGATTGGAATAATCACAATTCTNTTCTAAACTAATTATTTTTAAAATTTTTTTGGATTCTTTTTATGTTCGTATCTACGCGCATTGTGTCCACTGCCTTTACAGTGACTGCATACATACTTCAATCGATGTGTACTAGCAGTTCCACTTGACTTTGGATTTCAATTTCCTTCCAATGCATTCTTCATACGCTTTCTTGGAGCACCTTTCGTATACATTTTGTAAGGGTTATTGATTTCTGACAAATTTTCTTTGCCAATCCTAGAACATTCTTTCTCTCTTATCCATCCTTGCAACATTTCATTTAATTCGTCTTCACAACCTATTTCGAGAGCTAGTCCAATTACTTTCTTCGCATAACTGAAATCTTGATTATATTTGGCTTGATTGGATAGATTTTGCTTGACAGTTTTTGAAAATGCTTGTGTATGACGAATTTCATGTAATAGGTTAAAATCTGGCCTAATTTGATGTTCATACATAGGTTTATTCTTTCCGCTGCAAATTGTGATTGCAGGCTCTTCTTGAAAATNGGAAAACCTTTCATTGTACCATTGATCTGAGATGAATCTGATATAAAATATAGCTTTATCTGAATTAAGCATCACTGAAAAAAAATGACGGCAAACTAATCCTCTCGTTACGAGCCACATGCAAGTACACAAGTGGCTAGCATTATCACATATCACCATGAAATGCTCTTTATTTTGCTCAATTGTTGTTACACGCCAAACCTCATGAATGCCAGTATTATTAAGGTATGTAATCAGGGCATGTAAGTTGGATATTGATGATTCATAGTCGTCTTCAGGAAAATTCAACTTTTCAGATTGTTCTTCATTATCATCTTGTTCTTTATCATCATCTTATTCTTCATCATTGTCTTGTTCTTCACTATCGTCTTATTCATCGTCATCTTGCCCTTTATCAGTTTGTTCTTCATCACCGGATTGTTCATCGTTATCTTGCCCTTCATCAGCTTGTTCTTCATCACCAGATTGTTCATCTTCAAATTGCTTTTCATCATCAGATTGTAGTCCTTTACCATCTTCACCACCTTCATCTTGTCCTTCGTCAATGGAAATTTAGATGAAATTCATTGAATAAAGATGATGCGTGATTTGCAAGTAAATATTAATGGTGTGACTTATACTTCATTTTTGAGCAAATCATTCCAATTCTCTACTTTATTTGCATGATAAAGTAAACTTTCATTCATTTAACTGTGCTGCATCTTTAAAACACGAAGGGTAAGAAATTTTTTGATAATGGTATCAATTCTTTTGAAGTACCTCCCTACAACGTTTGGCAAACCCACTGTGGGTTTTTGACCTGATTGTTCATGCCATTCGAATTATTCTTTTTTATCAAGAAGTGACTGGATATGTGTATCCAATTCGAACAATGTTGCTGAACTTTTGACCGATCATTTGACTAGCGAATTGTAATCCTCAATGCATTGAGTAGACTGGATTCCCGCATTAAATGATCAATTGGTATAGCATAATACCCAACTAGTTACAACTTGCCCAAGTGCACGCTTTAGGTATTTTCTTGCTGCTGAATAGCCAGCAAGAAGTTCATGCCATCGTTTTTAAAATTCACTCTCTGAGAAGGAATTCTGGCATTCATTCCATGCTTTCACAAAATTATTGTAATTTTTACGAAGCTGACCTTTCAGATTTTTGTCAAGGTTTTTGTGCAGATGCCATATACAGTAATTATGTTTAGTTGATGGCAGCATTTCGTGAATAGCTGAAACTATCACGGGGTCTGCATCAGTGAATAGAACATTTGGCGCAAGATTGTCTGTGACAGACAGCAAATATTCCAGAATCCACTGATAGCTTTCTTTGGTTTCATCTGATACAATGGCAGTTGCGACCATACGTGAATGTGCATGATTATTCACTATTATTGTAAAGGATAGATACATGCGATATTTGTTCATTTATGATGTATTATCGTTGATTGTAATATTGTGAAACCTTCACCACAGTTCTATCTGCGACAGTCTCATTTAGAAAAGACCTATAAGATGGCTGTCTTCACCCTCCAACCTCACTTTGACAAACAACCCATGTTCTTCACGTTGTAATTTTATTAGCCTTTCAAATGTTTTGGCAGCATCTTTTTCAATTTTTTCTGACAGTTCTAAAAGTGACAAATTGCATTATATACATTTTTTGGGTGTATTATTGTCTCAGGGAAACGTTTTTGGAGTGCATAGATAATCGGACCTGCTTCACAGCCAACATTTACAAGAAATTGGATCTCTTCAAGAATTTCTGGTCCAAGTTGATGATTTGATACTAAATTTTCCTTTTCAGCGAGAAAATGGTTATGTTCGTTATATAGCGAGGTAATATATACGANGCCACCAGTGAGCCGAAGGTTAATATTTCAGGAACAATTTGATTTTACACTTTCGCGCTCACAGACATCTTCTGTATCAGCTCTCTTCTGTGCACGATATACTCCTGAAAACTTGCAACTAAAGGTACGATGTACAATCTCGCCTTCTTTGTTTTTCTCAAACTGAGTCTTCTTCACTTCAAAGCCAGTATTTTTTGCACAGCTTTCAACTCATTTTTCAGCAGANTCCCAGTCCTCAAACACATCTCCTTCCTCAAGGTCAAATACNNGANATTTTTCTTCGCTAGACACACTTTCAGATTCATATTCATCTTGTAGCTCGTTAATGTCATCTATCTCTTCATCTGCTAAGGAGTACACCTCAAAAAGGTGGCGCTTATTATGCACATTATCCATTGGTTATTGGTATTACTCTGTGTTNTGTGATAAAAGAAAACAAAGAAAACTCNNTGAAGTGATTAGAAGGAAATTTGTTTTTTCTTACCGATTTTGGCATTTAGTATGCTATGTAATACGTGGTATATCATATGAAAAATTTAAAATCATAACGCATTTTTGTGTTATTGTGTAACATATCTTTTAATTCACGTGACTCCGCGACTCTGAAACGATGAAAAAATTAAAAAAATTAAAGGCCCAGTGCAGGAATCGAACCTGCATTTCTAAGATAAAAAAAATTATCTAACGTTCTAACCACTGAACTAACTGAGCAAATTTAATAATTGTTAATGAATAATAAATATATTTATATATTATAAATCATGTGATATATTCGAAAAAAAAATCCAGGCAATGATCGCCCAGGTGACAATCACCCAGGCGATGTTTAGCAATTCCCAAATATTTTTTATTTTATGAAAATTTTATAATACATTTTATAATAAAATATTTTTAGTGGTATTAAAACTCAGTTTTAAAACTTTTCTAAGTTCTTTTAATTTAAAAAGTTCCTATCCAAATTAGCAATCTAAAATATTATATGATATTTGTCAATTCAAAATTCAGCAAATATATTATTAAAATAAATGATATTTTCAAACAACTTACCATAGTATCATAATCATCATTATCCATTGTTGCTTTGCTTCCTTCAGCTTGTGATGACAGTTCATTTCATTTTCTGTTATATGCAACAATAGCTTTGGCTTTTTCTTCTTCAGCTATCTGTTCTATAATTTCTTGCATAACAGGAGTGTAATTTTTGTAAGCATTCTGTTTAGTAAATAAATTTTGAAATCATATAATTTAAATATATATAAATATAAACAAATATGAAATACTGTAATATACTTACTAAAAAGGCATTTATATGCTTTACTACTGATTTATCATTACATTTTATTCCAGAACTTTTAGGGTTCAACAAAATATCGCAAATGGATAGAATATAAGCACAGTGCATCACTGGAAGATCCTTACCTTTATACTCTTTGAAAATAAGATTTGTAATGTCTATAAGCAATTCATCATTAGAAAAAATCTCTGTGTAAGCGGCTTGAGTTTTTTTGCTTGACTTCCAATTGGTAATCCTAATAGCAGATGCATTATTATCGATATATTCTAACCATTTACTAAAAATAATAAACATTGCATGGTGGATCTTGCTGCGATATTGTTTCATTTACTGCGACATTTTGTTTAACCTAAAAATACAAAATAAATCAAATACATGTCAGGATTTTTGAAGATATTCAAAGAATATTTCAACTAACTTCATGCAATAACTTTTCTTCAAACATTGAAATCCAGCTATTTCTGCCTATATTTTCTATAAAATGCTCAGCATGTTCAGAAAGAAAAGCTTCTAATTCTTCACAAAATTCTTTAGGTAAAGAGAATAATATTGCTTGCTGAAACTAGAAGGTTTCAGCAGAATAGTGTACGTAAAACTGCCAAAACTAATTTCATGAAATTATCAAGAAATGCCAAAACTGCGAAACTTATCAAAATCATGAAACTGCCAAAACTTGCCAAAACTGTTTTAGCATTTCGGCAATACTTTTTATATGATTTAATTAGAGTTTCAGCATTTAAACTAATTTATAAAGCATGGGCCTTTAATTATAAGTATATTCGTAAAATATAGTAAATGCAGAAAAATGATTGCTTAAGATAAAATAATTGCTTTGTATTATCATAATATTTAGTAAATAATTTCATTTTTTTATTGTTAAAATTAAAATAATGTAATAACGATAATTGATAAATAACAAAATATAATTATAATATAATAAAATAAAAATAAAAATTTTAATGTCTATAATATCTTCTACGTCGGGATCCATCTCTCCTTCTATCTCTTCTTCTACCATCTCTACTACTCAATCGATCATGAGAAGGAAATCTCCTTTCTCTTCTTTCTCTTCTTGGAGAACATGACTTGTACTGATATTCATATCAACAGCAATCATGTATAGCATTTTGACGTTTATATTCCTATCTAAACAAATCTAAAATCTAATAAAAATGTAAATAAATGAGCTAAATAAAATTTAATGATACTTAATAATAATTACTAGTCTGCAGCCAAAATTCATCATTCATATCGCTAAAACATGCTCAATCAAAACTGTTAGGACTTGTAAGAGAAAATTCTTTTTCATTATTATTTGTTATTCTTATGAGGTTTTCATAACCTCTTTTGAGAGCGTTTTATTTTGTATGGCATCGTTTGGATGTCACTACAAAGCCAGTTGCAGCAAACATCCTGTTTGCTACTAATGTCCAGGCATTGCCATGATGATGATTTGCAATTCTTTTGAATTGCTGGTGTAGGTTTCTCCTTTCTGCAATTAATTGTTTAGCAGCATTGATTGTTCATTGAAATGCTACCAGTGCCAGTGGATTATAAGGTACTATTGCTGCCATTTGTTTATCTTATAAATTTGATTTGAAAATTAAAATATAATTTGGTTTTTAGTTGCGAAAAAATATTCTGTATTTATATTTTTGAGAA
>QKYT01000237.1:126747-157653 GCA_003550305.1 Glomus cerebriforme
ATATTAAGTTTTTTCTTTTTACTTACCAATTAAAAATAACTGCTATATATGTTTATAAACTTTTTAACATATTTAATAGAAAAGTGATGGGGGAAGTGATGGGAAAAAGAAGTGGTTATTGATTAAAAAAAATTTTTTTTTTTAAATCTGTCACATGAATATGTATTTAGATTTGTGTAATGTATATCTTACTAAAATAATTAAATTTTTACAAAAATCTCAATTTAGTCTAATTCCGAAAATCGGCCCATATGATTTATTTTTTAAGCAATATAAACAAACCAATGACGTAGACAACAGGTAACTACTGTAGTTTATTTAAAAATTTTAGTTCTCTTTACAAAGTTTCTGCAATAAATTAAACAACAGTTTTTTTTGAGATCTTTTTCTTTTTACAATTTTTGTAATTTAACGTCATTGAAGATTTTAAAAAATTGTATTCGACATTTTTGTACGATAGAGTTTAACCATGCAGGGGGTACATGATCGGTTTGAATAAATATGTAAATGTGTATGCATAACATTTTTTTAGAACGAAAAGAAAAAAAAAAAATAGATAAAAATATTATGTCCAAAGTAGAAGAAGAAGCTCAAAAATGGGTTGATGATAAATACTCGAAGGAAGAAGATATAAGGATAAGCGAGGAGGATATAGACCTTACTGGACCTTTAAAAATAGAAGGTTTTACAAAATTAAAAAGTATTAGTTTGAAAAAACTTAAGATATCAAGTTTGGATATAAGTAATTGTCCTTATCTTACTAAGGTTGACTTGTCTGAGCTTACTAAACTTACGAGTTTATTTGTGAGTGATTGTCCAAAATTAATCACGCTTGATTGTTCTCGATTAACTGAATTAACTGAATTGGACGTTAGTAATCTTAGTGAGCTCGACTGTCCGAACACCTCAATTGAGAAATTAAGTCTTAATCTTTGTCCGGATATTGTCAAAATCAATTGTTCCAATAATAATAATCTCACTAGTCTAGATGTAAGTAACTGTACCGAATTAGGATTTCTTGATTGTTCAAATTGTTTTAATAGTAAATTTAACAGACTCGACCTAAGCAACTGTCCTAAAGATATTATGGTTAATAATACTTCTCCTAACTTGATTATTATTCGAGAAAAGGAAGACATTAGGAATTTATTAATAGTTGGCTACACTGGTTGTGGAAAATCCACATTATGCAATGTACTAACTAACACTAAAGATTTCGAGGAAAGTGAGCGCTCAGTTAGCATGACTAGAAGTTTCCAGAAAAAAACTTTTGATTTGAATGGGATGAAATATCGTGTGGTTGATACTATTGGAGTTGGGAACACTAGACTAACTAAAAAGAAAGTTTTATATAGGATAGCAGAAGGGATCTATTCGGTACCTGAAGGAATAAGTCAAGTTTTATTTGTGATTGATGATGAATTCTCAGAAGAAGAAATAGAAACGCTTGAGTTATTTAGAGATGTCATTTTTGAAATTGGTATTCTCAAATATGTTACTATTGTGAGAACTAAATTTATTAACTTTAAAAATGAAGGCGAGCGTGTAAAATACAAAGATACGTTGTATGAGAAAAGTAATAAAATAATTGAAACATGTAAAGAAATCATTTATGTAGATAATCCTCCAATAGATATTCTTAAATGTGATGATGATGATGATGATGATTATAAAAGTACAATTAGAATTAATTCGAAAATCAGAGAAAAGTCAAGGAAAATATTACTAAAACACTTGGAGAAAGTATGCCAGGAAAATTACAAATTAAGAAAACAAGAGGAGTTATATGTTAAGATTATCAAATATATAAATGGTGATTTTGAAAAATTATCAGCTATAGATGAGGAAACAGATTACAATTCAACAAATTCAACATCAAATAAGTTTAATATTGATAAAAAAGTTAGGAATTTACTAATAGTTGGGAGCAATGGTTGTGGTAAATCTACATTAGTCAATGTACTAGCTGAAACTGAAGATAAAAGCGGATATGTAGATAGCGAAACTATAAAGTTTCAGAAAAAATATTTTGAATGGAATAAGATAAAATATTGTGTCACAGATATCATTGAAATTTATAATACTAAGCTAACCATAGATAATATTTTAGATATATTAGAAACAGAATTCTCGGAAGGGATAAGTCAAGTTTTATTTGTGATTGATGGCAAATTCTCAGCATTTGAATTAAAAATGTTAAGTGCATATGAAAAAGTTATTTTTGAAAGCGGTATTGTTGAATATATTACTATTGTGAGAACTAAATTTAGTAATTTTAGAAACAAAACACAATGTGAAACAGATAAAAATCAATTGCGCGAGGAAATCAAAATAATTGATAAAATATTCAAATCATGTAAAGGTATTGTTTATGTAGACAATCCTCCGATAAATATTCTTGATTATGATGATGATGATGATGATGATAAAGATATAGAAAAAAGAATTAGAATTAACAAAAAAAAGCGGAAAAAGTCGAGAGAAATATTATTAGCTCACTTGGGGGAAGTATATCAAGAAAAATACTTCAAATTAAATATGTGGGTTAAATTACGTGCTAAGATTGCCAAGGTTGCGAAGGTTATAAGGTACAATTAGGATTCAAAAATTCCATGTTATTTTATTTGGATCATTTGCTAGTAAAATATTTAATAAAGTTCAGATTAAGAGATTCGCATGTATTAGTATTATTTAAATAAAAATAAAAATTTTAGAATTATCAATTATGAAGTGAATTTAGACTTGGGTGTGTATGCTGAAATATGTTTGGATTCGGTTATTACCAAACCCTAGTTTCAAAATTAATTTTTATTTGGTGAATACAAACAGATACTGAAATCTAAACATATACAATATATTACATCATATTCTGTAAATCTTTTGCGTCGCATTATTTTATTATATGTACAGTATATAAGTCTTGTAATTGTGGGGGATTTTGGTATGTCTGAAATTCTAGTATGGATTTAAAATTTTGGCATGAGATGTGTAAAAGTGGCAAGTATTGTTAAAAAAAATTGTACATTCTATCAGCTGTTTGATTAAGAATATTTCAAGATATAAATGGTAATTTTATTCTCAAATATTTTGTCAAAAAAAAACAACTTTAGCAAATTTATATATGAGGATTATTATTTCACTATTTAAATAAATTATTCCAATTTTTATTAACAATTAATTATTCCATTTGTAGTATTTTTCCTGACATACTTTTTCCAAGTGGGTTAGTAATATTTCTCTTGATTTTGCTCTTGTTTTTTCGTTAATTCTAATTCTACCTTTATCATCATTATCATCAACAATAATATTTGTCGGAGGATTATCTACATGAATGATATTTCTACGTGATCCAACTATTTTAGCTATTATTTCGCTTCCCTTACACAATTGATCTTTATCTTTTTCACACTCACCTTTCTTTCTAAAGTTTTCAAATTTAGTTCTCACAATAGTAGTATATTCAATAATATCTTTTTCAAAAATGAATGACTCAAACGTTCCTATTCCTTTTATTCCATCAACCACAAATAAAACTTGGCTTATTCCTTCCGGCATGAATTGCTTCACTTCTTTCATTTTATTATATAAACCATTCTTTTCAATTGAATTAACTCCAAGATCAACTACACGATATTCCATCCCATTATCCAATTTAAAAATTTTCTTCTGGAATTTTTTAGTCTTTCTGGTTGTATACTCGTCTTCCTTAAAATCATTAGAACCACATAGTACATTAGATAATGTGGATTTACCACTTAAAGTACGGCCAATTATTAATAAATTCCTAATTTTTTCTTTTTCCCTTTCTTTTTCCGGTTTATTATTAGTATCTAGCGTCGAATCTAATTAATAATTAATATAATAAATTATCAGTAAAATTTATATTAATATATTTATTTATTTTTTTAATTAACGTGATTATACTTACAAATATGATCAATATTTAAATTATGTAGTTGACTATCAACATTAGCATTAGTACTAATATCCGGTATATTTAAAGTCTGTGTTTGCGATACAGCTAGATTAGCAGGAGATTTAGCAGCTTTTAATTGACTTAAAATTTTATACACTTCTTCAATATCGGTTATCGGGTCTTATATTTGGATCATCATCCCAACATTTTTGATAAAGTTGTTGATACTCCAAAGGTGTATCTCTAATTGGGGTTTCTCTAAGTTTATTGATACTAATGTGATGACTTAATAGTTCTTGTTGTTGATAGTTAGAAAAAGGAGGACGTCCGCTTGTGATTTCCCATAATATAACACCTAAACCATAGATGTCAGATTTTTTATCTTTCTTATAATCGGCATTATTGAAACATTGTGGTTCAATATATTCAACAATTCCCATTCTATTAGCCATCGAACTTGTATTAGCTTCTATTTTTTTAGATAATCCAAGATCTGCGATTAATAATTTACCATTATTCACCAATATGTTTTTTGAGTGCTATAAAATAATTAAAAAGAATTATTAATTAAATTTAAAAAACACCACAAATAAATGCTGATTTACCAAGTCCCTATGGATTATTTCTTCGGAATGTAAACATTTCAATCCGCAAGTAATGTCTAATGCCATTTGGATTTTATCTCTCCATTCCAACAAATTAAATTTTTTTTTCAAATAATCTCTTAAATTTCCATCATCAGCATATTCCAATACTAAAACATAATTCCCAATAGAATCTATTCATTTTAAAATTTATAAATAAGTTACATTGAATTTGTAAAGAAGATTTATTTATTAATATAGTACAACCTTCTGTTAATCCTAGAAAACGATTGATGTTGCGATGATAACTAACCTTACGAAGAAGTTTTAACTAAAATAAAATTAATTTTATTTTTATATAATAGATTGATTTCACTAAAAGAAAAAGAATTATTCTTACTTCTTTGACAAGCTCATTAAGATTAATTGTATCATCAAAACTTTTCAGTGCGACATTATCCAATCCCTTACTAGTCAAATGTGCTCTACTAACTTTACTGGATGACCCTTTATCAATATAGGTAATATTACTAAATTCATTATATTTAAAATAAATAATGTCTCCTTCTTCTATCTTTTTATTAATCCATTCATTTGCTTCTTTTTCTGTCATCTTAAGTTATAATACTGAATAATTTTTTTTTAAAAAAAAAAATCATTATTGTTTATTGGAGAATCAATCTATCCTAAACTGGCACACCTATTTGTAAATGATCAGACTTGTACACTTTTGAGGATAATGTAAATTTTGGATACCCTTTGTTATCTAAATTCCTGATTTTGATAAAACTAGTTTTAATAAAATTGACAAACTAAGACAAAAGAAAGACACGTGATTTGATTGAAAACTAAGTTGATACAAAATGTAAATTTCTATTTGTCACCAATTATTTGGAACATGGTTAACAGCAGTGAGAAACTCCATGAATCTGCTATATGATCAACAGCAAAATTTAAGCACGAATAATTTCCGTTCCGTGAATATCAATATAAAATATAATGTTTAAAAATAAATAAAAAAAAATATTTATTTTATTTTTATTTTCTTAAATCTTTAAGATAAATGTTACACGAAAATGATGAAACTCGTGGCTGCGGGGACGCTCGAGACACTTTATGTAGCAATAACCAATAAGCCAATAACATTGTGACTTTTATAACACAAAAAGATAGTTGATTGATTTTTTTTTTTTTTAAGATTTATAGTAAGCCTTACATTTACGTAAGGTGATGATAAACCCTATTTTTGGGAATTTCAACCATGCAGGGGTTGCTTTTGAGAAGTTTAGAATAATGAACCGTGTACAATGGTGTACATTCAGAGTAGTACTTTTTCAATAAATATAATGCAAATTTTGCCTCGTATTTTTAAACCAATAAAAAAAGCTCCTTATTTTTTAACGAAAAGAAACAAACAAATAAAAGTATTATGCTCAATCCACAAGCTCAAAAATGGGTCGAAAAGAATTATTCGAAGGATAGAGAAGACAAGATAATAATAAACAAAGAGGATACTCATAATATTTTTGGTAAAAAATCAAACCTTATTGGTCCATTAGTGATAGAAGACTTTTCGAAGTTAAAAACTATTTGTCTGAGCAAACTTAAGATAACTAGTTTGAAAATAATTAATTGTTCTCAACTTACTGATATCAGATTATCTGAGCTTACCAAACTTGACGATTTATCCGTGAATTATTGTTCAGGATTAATAAATCTAGAAGTAAGCAACTGTTCCAAATTAAAATTTCTTGATTGTTCTTATAGTCCATTAATTAGTATTGACCTAAATAATTGCCCTGAATTTGATAAAGTTATTCGAGAAAGGGAAATAATTAGGAATTTATTAATAGTTGGTAGCACTGGTTGTGGTAAATCCGCATTAGCTAATGTACTAAGTGGATCTGATGATTTCGAGGAAAGCAAATACTCAATTAGCGAGACTAGAAGTTTTAAGAACAAAATTTTCAAATGGGAAGACACAAAATATCGTGTTGTTGATACCACTGGAATTTTTAACACTGGGTTAGCTGTAGAGGAAGTTTTCAGTAGAATAAAAGAAGGAATCGGTTCGATGCCGGAAGGGATAAGCCAAATTTTATTTGTGATTGACGGAAATTTCACAGCATATGAAATAAAAATGATTGAAATTTGTGAAAAACTCATTTTAATGAGTGGCATTGTTAAATATCTTACTATTGTGAGAACAAGATTTAGTAACTTTAAAAATGAAAAGCGTTGTGAAACAGATATAGAAAAAATGATTGAGGAAAACGAAACAATTGCTAGAATAATTAAATCATGTAGAGGTATCATTCACGTAGACAATCCTCCGATAAATATTCTTGTTGATGATGATGATGATGATGATAAAGAAGACATAATTAGAATTAACAAAAGAACGAGAGAAAAGTCAAGAAATAAACTGCTAACACATTTGGTGAAAGAAACACGTCAAGGATTATACTATAAGTCAGATATGTGGAATGTAATTTTAAATAATTAAGATCGCTACAACACGATAAGTTAAAAAAGGCCGGTTCATTTGTTATAGAAATAGATGTGAAGGACCTAATGACTTTAGGGTGTTACTACATAAATCAGAAATGTAATATAAAAATATGATTCTAAATTTGAATGTAACTATATATTATACTTATAAAAAAAAAATTATTAAATGCAATTAACAGTAATAAACGATAAACTAATAAACGACGCGACCATTCTTAACTTTGTGCGGCGCAGAGACCGCGCAGTTAATTTTATGCAGACTTTTGCATAATTACATGGAAATTTATTTATAAATACTTTTTTGGAATATTAATCATGCAGGGGTTGCATAATGTGATAGAAGTAGTACATAAACTCAAAGTATATAAATATAATGATTTGCGGTTTATTTTTTTAAAAAAATTTTTAATAAAATTATGACAAAAAAAAAAAATGATCAAAATTCGTTTAATAAAAGATATTCAAACTCAGAAGTTATAAATATATTTGGTAGTAAAAAATTAAACTATGATGGTTATTTAAAAATAGAAAGCTTTCCGAACTTAAAAAGCATTAATTTGAAAAAACTTAAGATAATAAGTTTGAAAATAATTAATTGTCCTCAACTTAATGATATTAAATTATCTGAACTTACTAAACTTAAGAGTCTATCTGTGTTGGAATGTCCAAAACTAATTGGTCTTGACTGTTCATCAATTGGGTTAACTGAATTATTAGTTAGTCATCTTACTGAGCTCAATTGTTCAAATACCTCAATTAAGGAAATAAGTCTTAACCTTTGTTCGAATGTTACCAAACTCAAGTGTTCCGATAACAATAAACTAATTAATATAGATGTAAGCAACTGTTCCAAATTAAAATTTCTTGATTGTTCAAATTGTCTTAATAGTAAATTTACTAAACTCGACCTAAGCAACTGTCCTAAAGATATTATGGTTAATTATAATTCTCCTAAATTGATTATTATTCGAGAAAAGGAAAACATTAGGAATTTATTAATAGTTGGTCGCACTGGTAGTGGTAAATCCACATTAGCTAATGTATTAACTGGAACTGATGATTTCAAGGAAAGTGGATACACAGTTAGCGAGACTAAAGGTTTCCAGAAAGCGACTTTTGATTGGCAAGAGAAAAAATATCGTGTAGTTGATACTATTGGAGTTGGAGACACTCAGCTATCTGCAAAAGAAGTTTTGTATAAAATAATAGACGGAATCTATTCGATGCCGGATGGGATATATCAAGTTTTATTTGTTGTTGATGGAAGATTTACAGCAGGAGAAATAAAAACCTTTCGTTTAATTAAAGATTCCATTGATTCTATTTTAAGTGGAAATTCCGGTATTGATAAAAGTATTCTGGATTATATTACTCTTGTGAGAACTAAATTTACCAACTTTAGGAATAATAAAGAGTGCGAAACAGATAAAGAAAAAATGATTAAGGAAAATTCTTCAATTGCTGAAGTAGTTAATTCATGTAGAGATATCATTCATGTAGATAATCCTCCTATAGATATTACTCAAGATGATAGTGATTCTGAAGACACAAAAATTAATAATGGAAATGCAAGAAAAAAAGCAAGGAAAAAATTACTAGGAAATTTGGACGCAATAAATCAAGAAAAATATTTCAAATTAAAAGCGTGGGATGAATTATATCCTGAGATTGCCAAATATATGGCAGATATGAGTAAAGAATTATCAGAAGAGGTGGAAAATAATCCAGAACTTCAATTACTTGTTCAAATATCATCTAATGCACTTTGCTTAATTCTTTAAAAATTAACATTCAAAAATAAAATTGTCGAAGGGTGATGATACTATTACTATAAAGAACATTTGCGTTTTAAATCTTATCTGGAAAAAACTTTTATGATTATAAAACATTTTAGTTTTTTTTTTTTTTTAATAAAATTAAATAATTGAAAAAAAAAATAAAATAACAATTTTTTTGATTAAAAATCGATGATTTCTCATAGCACAAAATTTTTTAAGATCGTAAATTTTTCACTATAGATTCTGTTTTTTATCGAAATGGCACAAAATGGCGGTTGAAACTCCGAATAATAATCAATAGCAAAACACAGATTTCTTTCGCAGCATTCCATACTGTATGTCAAAATCCAAAATTCTCCTAAACGATAGCAGCAAGAGCTTAACAGTTTCCATACTTTAACTAATTCTCTCGTTGCTTTTTTTTTTTTTTTACCAATATCAATTATCAAAAGTTTTCGAGAATTTAAAGCACTTTGATAGAAACAAGAATATTCTGGGTTTTCACGCGTAATGATACGAATTCTTTTTGAAACCACGTGAACATGCATGCTACAGTATATATAAAAAAAAAACCATTTTAATAGTAAAACAATCATGACAAAAACCAAGGGTCAACAATGGTTTAATGACAAATATTCGAAAGAGACAGAGGTAAATATTGTTGGTAGTAGACGACTTGACCTTGTTGGTTCTTTAAAAGTAGAAAACTTTACGAATTTAACAAGTATTAATTTGAAGAAACTTAAGTTAACCGGTTTGGAAATAAGTAATTGTTCTCAACTTAATGTTATTAACTTATCTGGACTTATTAAACTTAAAAGTTTATTTGTGAGTGATTGTGCAAGTTTAACCAAGCTTGATTGCTCATCAATTGGCTTAACTGAATTAGAAGTTAGTAATCTTATTGAGCTTGATTGTTCGAATACTTCAATAGAAAATTTATGTCTTAACCTTTGTCCAAATATTATTAAACTTAATTGTTCCAATAACAATAAACTTATTAATCTAGATATAAGCAACTGTTTTAAATTAGAATTTCTTGATTGTTCTAATAGTAAATTAACTAGACTTGATATAAGCAATTGTCCTAAATCTATTGAGGTTATTAATCCTCATGACTTGGTCATTATTCAAGAAAAGGGGATTAAGAATTTATTAATAATTGGACGCACTGATGGTGGTAAATCCACTTTATGCAATGTACTATGCGATACTAAGGATTTCGAGGAAAGCGAGTATACAGCTAAGGTGACTAAAAATTTTCAAAGAAATGATTTCACATGGAATGGGACGAAATATCGTGTGGTTGAAATTGGAATTAGGTCAGTCGAAAAGAAAGGTTTATATAACAAAATAGTAGAAGGAATCTATTCGATGCCGGAAGGGATAAGCCAAGTTTTATTTGTGGTTGATGAGAGATTCACAACGGAAGCGATAAAAAAGTTGAAGTTATTTGAAAAAGCACTTTTTGAAAGCGGTATTTGTGATTATACTACTATTGTGAGAACTAAATTTAGTAACTTTAAAAATTCAAAAGAATGCGAAAAAGATAGAAATCAATTGTTTGAAGAAAACGAAACAATTGCTAAAATAGTTAAATCATGCAGAGGTATTGTTTATGTGGACAATCCCCCGATAAATATTCTAGCTAATGATGATGATGATGATGATGATGATAAAGAAACAATTAGAATTAATGGAATAAGAAGAAAAACGTCAAGAAATAAATTATTAGTTCATTTGGAGACTGTATGTCAAGGAAAATATTACACGTTAGATATTTGGAACGAATTATATAGTAAGATTGCCAATTATATTGAATCAGATGAGAATTCACCAACTATAGTTGAAGAAGTGGAATGCAAATTAAAATTAAAAGTTCCGGCACTCGTTAATTTAAATTTTGATGATCAGGAAATATTCGACGGTATGAAACTTATATTAATTAGCATTAAAATTTAAATAATTTTTTTTACTAATAATTTATTATTGGATTAATTAGACGTGACTTCGACCTCTATATCGGACATTACTAAAATCAATTATTCTAATAATCAACTAGAAGAGGGTCAGAAAGAGGAAAAGATTAAGAATTTACTAATAGTTGGACTCAATGGCAGAGGCAAATCTACGTTATGCAATGTATTAACTGACACTGATGAGTTTGAGGTTGAGAAAAAGGAAAGCCTAAATAGCGTGACTGAAAAATTCCAAAAAAAAGATTTCGAATGGAATGAGACGAAATATCGTGTGGTTGATACTGTTGGAGTTGGGCTAACTACGAAAAAAGGTTTGTACAAAATAGCAGAAGGAATCTATTCGATGCCAGAAGGGATTAGTCAAATTTTATTTGTGATTGATGGAAGATTCACAACAGAAGAAATAAAAGTATTTGAGTTACTTGAAAAAGTTATTTTTGAACCCGGTATTTTGGAATATGTTACTATTATAAGAACCAAATTTGGTAGCTTTAGAAATAAAGATGAATGCGAAAACGATAAAAAAAAATTACTGAATGAGGAAAACGAATCAATTGTTAAAATAATTGAATCTTGTAAAGATGTCGTTTATGTAGATAATCCTCCGACAAACATTCTTGTTAATGATGATGATGATAGATACATAGCTGATAATAATAAAAAAGTAAGAGCAAGGTCAAGAACTATACTATTAAATTACTTGGCGAAAGATATCCGGGAAAAATATTTCAAATTAAAAACTTGGGATGAATTACATGAAAAGATTATCAAATATATTGAAGATAATCGTGATGATTTACTAGAAGAGGTAGAATGCAATTCAGATCTTATTAAAGTATCTGAAGGATTTTGCTCAATTTTTTAAAATTAATATTCAATAATAAATTATAAGATCATTATTTATTATATTTTCAATATCCCAAAAGATGATGACTATAGAGTAATAGTTTTAGAATTAGGGTAAGCACAGCTTATTGAATCATATTTTATTGTATTAAAAAGAAATAAAGTTATTGATACAAAAGTTTAAATATTTACATATCCATTTTCCTATTTTCCTTTCAATTAATTAGTTGAAGCTAAAATGATTGCTTGGTTTTGAAATCAAAATTTACATCACTAGATTATTGTTTTGAATTTCTATCATAAGTGAACACGACATAATGATTTACGTATTGCATATTTGCATCCCCGCGTTATATATATTATGAGGTTCAATTCAAAACTTTAAATTTGACTTAGATGGATTGACATGAAAATAAATAGAATAGATTATATTGATTAGAGCATTAATCAATAAAGTTATTATGGACAAGTTTATTAATGAGGTAATGATAATTAAAGTTAATACCATTTGCTATTATACAATTCATTGTAACAATTAAATTTTATGATTTTAAATAACTTATGGTTTAGTTATAGAATTAAAGAAATCAGTTTCATCGATTTCTCGGAATTACAAAAGTTAATATATATTTTTTAAAATTTTTTATGAAATTAATTTTTAATTGCTTAATTTCATTTGATACATATTATGCTAATCACTTTTAATATTACATGTGGATTGAAATGTTTACATTTCAAACAAATCATTCAGAGATTTGGTAATGTAATAATTTTTAAAATTTATTTTTTATTCTAATTCTATCGATTTAATTCATATTTTTTATTTTATTTTATAACAAACAATAAATTAATGATCGCAGACCTTGGAATATACTGAATAAAATATCATGTTGCCAAATTATTACAAGCCTTATTTTGAATATATCGATATTACATGATGTCTGTTAGATGCTCCTGAGAATCTTAGGAAGAAACTAATTAAGGGTAATAACAAAATGTTGGAATGGTGATCCAAATACAAGACCCGATATTAAAGAATTATATGGAATTTTAAGCCAATTAAAACCCGATGAATCTTCTGATTTACGATCGAGAGTTTTACGATCACAATTTAATAAATCAACACAGAATTTAAAGAAATCGGTACCTGAAATTATGAGAGTAAGTTTAATTATTTCGGTTAATAATAAAAGATTCTTTATTTTATTATTTATTTTTACTAATAATTTATTGCATTAATTAAAAATGATTTCAATTTTCACATCGAACCTGATGACCAATTAGTTAATATTAATATGTTATATTGGACGTGACTTCAACCTAAATTTTAAGAATCAAGAGAAATAAGAAAGTGTCGTTTATTATAGGCAAGGTGATAATGATGAAACATGAGGAAAGATATCAGTCAAGAAATATACCACTAAAAAATATTTCAGGAATAATACTAAAATCATAAATCTTGGATAATTTATATGCTAAGATTGCCCACAATTTTGCAAAGGAATTTATATGACAAAATTTATTGAGATGATTGACAATTTTTTTAATATTTCACTTAAGTTTTTTGTAAACCCTACTATGGTTCAATAAGAAACTTCTTCATAGTCTAATTAATGAATAGAATCATTAAATGTTTAATAAAATAAAGAATTGATTGATGATTTCAAGTTATGATTGAAATTCTCGTGATTTTATCGTGATAGATGGATCATTGTTATTTGGATTCCTATTTATTTCGAGCCATCGCAAAGTTTATTTATGCTATCAGGTTTTTGTTCGGTTGGGGGAGATCTTATGTTAAAGCATTGAATTTTTTGAAAGCTTCGTGATTGTATAAACATAGTTGATCCAAAAATGTACAACGCATATATTTATTTCTATTTTTCGATACAAATATATAAAATACAAAACATTGAATTCTCAAATCGACCATAACTATATTTTTCAGTATCTTTGACGATTACCATAATTTTACACAGATTTTTTAATTGTAGTATTTTCCCTGACAAACAGTCTCCAAGTGATTCAGTAGTATAGTTTTTGACCTAGTTCTTCTCTTTCTGTTATTTTTAACTTGTTCTACATCATCCTCATCACTAAAAATAATATTTGTTGGAGGATTATCTACATAAATGATACTACAAAATTTAACTATTTCAGCAATTGATCCGCTTTTCTCAAGCAATTGTTTATCTTTTTCGCACTCGTCTTTATTTTTGAAGTCACCAAATTTAGTTCTCACAATAGTAGTATATTCGACAATATCGTTTTCAAAAATAAAAGTTGCTATTTCTTTTGTGAATACTCCATCAACCACAAATAAAATTCGACTTATTCCTTCCGGCATGAAATTTATACCTTCTCCTATTTTATCGGTTTCAACCACGCGATATTTCACCCCATTCCATTCAAACTCCTTTTTCTGGAAAGTCCTAGTCTTGCTCACTGAGCGTGCGCTTTCTTCAAACTCATCAGAGTCGCTTAGCACATTGGCTAACGCGGATTTACCACCACCGGTGCGACCAATTATTAATAAATTCCTAATTTTATCTTTTCCTTCTAACTTTAAAGGGCCGGTAAGGTTACCGTCAACATTATTTAAACCTTCCTCTTCTTTCTTATTAACCCATTGTTGAGCCTTTTTTTCTTTTTTTATTGAAAACATCCTTTCGTTCTATATAATATTAGGTAGGGAAGTCATTATTACTACTAATTCTGGTTGTTCGGATTTGTTACTGGTAAATAAATTCGTGTAACCTTTTATGGTTTTTTTTTTATGATCAGATTATCAGAAATCGCTAGCTGTTTTCCAGAACGAAATAAACTGAATGTAGTTCAACAGTGGGCTATTGAATAAATGATGTTGGCGATGGTTCGAAAACAAAAGATTTTCACGTTAACCAGCTTAAGTATTAGACTTATTGAACTTTTAGTTTTGTCTGGCATTTGTTCTAATTTTTATTGAGCTCAATTGTTCTTATCCAATTATTACAAAACTCATTTGTCAGCTAATTAAATCGGAAACTTAGAGGATCCTGATTTTTCTCGTATTCTCCTAACTTGAAAAAAAAGAGAATTTATTCGCACTGGTGTTAGTAAATCCGCGCGCTCAGTAAGTAAGACTAGGACTTTCTGGGAAAGAGATTGATTGGAATGGGACGAAATATCATGTTTGAAACTGATAAAATAGAAAGAATCAATTTTATGCCGAAGAATAAGTCGAATTTATTTGTGGTTGATGGAGTATTCACAAAAGAAACTAGGAACTTTCTTTTTGAAAACGATATTGTTAAATATACTACTACATTTATCGTGAGAACAATTTAATGAACAAAAATAAAAGCAAGATACAAAACAATTGCGAGTTAAAAAAGAAGAAAAACAAGTCAACAACTATATTGCTGGATCACTTGGAGATTGTTTGTAAGGGAAATACTACGAATCAAAATTACTAGTAACGACAAAAGATTATGTATTCGTTTTATAAATTAATTTATATTAATTTTATCACACAAATACAATTAATACAAAAATATACAATTTATTTATCCCTATTTTTTACTCAATAAAATAAAATACAATAGATATTTATTAACAACTTCTTTGCAGGATAGCATATTAACAGGATGGAGCCAAAAAAAATAAATTTATATCCTTTTAAGCTAAGCTTGGTCGGTTGTTTGCATGGGTTTCTCTCAAAGTGTTATTGTATTATTCTGCAACGCATTTGTTCTGTTTAAATGCCTAAATGATTTCATATTCAATAACTATCGCTTCTCTTTCCGCTTCACAATCACCAAATATGCATATATAAATAACTCCTATAAGCACATATAATATCGATTTATATATAGCACATTCTTCACCATCACGAAATTCACAAAAACTAAAATAGACAATTCCAATCTAACCATTACCCAAATTCATTTAATCTTATTAAATTTTTGTAGAATTTTCAAGAAGGCGAGCAATGTAAATTCTTTTTAGATTTGAATAATTTAGCAAGTTTCTTATCTTCTGATTCTATATAACGTTCCACTTCTTCAGGGGTTTCTGAATTGTTTAACTTATCCCACATGTTTAATTTAAAATATTCATTCGAACATACTTTCTCCAAATGACTTAATAATATAGTTCTTGATTTCTCTCTTCTTTTTTTATTAAATTTAATTGTGTCATTATCATCTTCGTCATTAACACAAATTTTTGTTGGGGGATTGTCTACGTAAACAATATTTTTACATAATTTACTGATTTTTTTGTGTGCCTTACACAAGTCTTCTTTGTCATTATCGCACTCTTCCTTACTTTTAAAGTTTTCAAATTTAGTTCGCACAATAGTAGTATATTTGTCAATACCAGTTTTAAAAATGGTACTTTCAAATACCTTAAAAGTTTTTATTTCTTCTTTCGTGAATCTTTCGTCAATTACAAATAAAACCTGGCTTATCCCTTCCGGCATCGAATAGATTACTTGACATAATCGATTGATTAAATAATTCTTATCATTTGATCTAATTCTCATATCAACCACACGATATTCCGTCTCGTTCCACCTGAACTTGTCTTCCTGGAAATCTTTTGAATTCCTAAATGTGCTCTCGTTTTCCTCAAAGCAAGTTTCATTGCATAGTACATTGCCTAATGCGGATTTACCACAATTGGTACGGCCAACTATTAATAAATTCTTAATACTTCCCATGTGTTTTCGTTCTAAAATATATTAGAAACCGGAAACTCAAGTAATAACAGTCGGGGAAATATGATAGGCAAATTTTTTTCATTATACTTGCCTAATAATAAAAAATTATGACACAGAATCTCCTTTAGGCAATATCTGATATAGTCATATAATTTTCATTTTTGAATGGATTAAAAATCGCAGATTATTAAATCATAATTTTGGCCAAAATTATCGTTAATTCTGGTCAAATCGTTAAAATTCGGTATTTCACTTATTTGTCACATACGTAATTTCTTAATGTCGTAATGCCGGCCAAAAATCTGTCTAAATCGGGCGATTTACCCGCTTTAGACGCCTCCCAAAGAAGTAAAAACTAATAGAACGCAATTAATTGAAACTCTGAAACTGCAAAAATTCCCAAGCTCTGCCATGAAGCGTTTTTTGTGTATTGCAATATAAGTAGAAAATGATTCGATAAAAAAAAAGAACTACGCCACATTTTCTTCATTTTCTTCAAAGCACGGGAATGTTTTTTATTGATTTGATCATAGGATTAGAAACAACAAAAATGAATTTGTCTTTCTCGAGGTAAAAAAAAAATTTGTACTGATGTTGGTAGGTGGGTTTGCTTTGGGATTCTTTTATTTACTGTAACTTTTTTAATTTTTTGGGAACTAGAAACGGAAATTGCTCCTCTTAATAAACTTAGACTTTATTGAGGTAAGAACGAATTGGTGGTGTTAGTGATTTTATCTTTTTTTTTTAGGTGAATTATGGCTACGAATTTAGATCTGGATTTAAATTCGGATCATAAAATAATTTAAAAAGTTGGACATAGAATTCAATCTTTAATAACGTTGCTCAATTTCTATTGAATTATTGAATTTGAAATATTATAAATTAAAATGATAAATCCGATGGGGTGATACTGTGATAGTGATCAATCATCGACTTAATAATTGATTAAATCATTAGATTATGTGAAGGAAAACTCGATATTTATTATTCTATATAATCCTTCTTTTTGTTATCAAAATGAACCCACCTTCACATTCATTTTTTTTTTTTAATTTTCATTAAACAATTATTTCTATTATTTCTCCTCATCTATCTGATCTAATTACAAATTTGAAGTGCATTAATATAGTTCCCCAATTTTTATCATTAGTTTTGGATCAGTTTAATTGATACATCTCTCCCAAAATATACTTACAGTACAAGCCACTGTTAAAGATTTCTTTCCAAATTTAGTAAAGTTATTGGGTAATTTTTTTATAAGTTCTTCAGGAAGTTCATAAAAGTTAGCGCGCGTAACATTATATTTGCATATAAATGTTTCATTGTATTAAACCTCTTTTAGATTAAAATTTTTTTTTAAAAAATGGAAACATTGGTTATATGGATGAAATTGGAGGGGTAAAGGTTTTTTTTTATTAAAGGAATATGTCAAGTTGATTTTTTGGTATTAAAAATTAGTTTGTAAATCCCTGATTTTTACCAACAATTGGCAATTGTTTTGGGATTTTAGCTTTTACTAAACTCAAGATATACCATTGAATTTAATTAATTTAGAAATTAAAAAAAAAAATAACAATGAATAAATAAATATGTTATCGTTCATAAAATGGGCCAATGTATTAAGTACTGTAGATGTTCAGTTTCTTGATTATCGTGTTCATCAAGATTAAAATGAGAAGCCACTATCATTTCGCATCCAGCCTTTTAAATTGGCATGATATCATGGAAGAGAATTTCGGTTGATTCAATAAAGAGACAACTGGAATTCTTTGAAAACAATTACAAATAGTTTGAGTTTTGTGCTAATAGTATTTGTAGCTAATATATCGTAAAATTTTCAAATTTAAAGCTAAAAAAAAAGGATCATTTGCTTACCAGTTCTGTGTATGGATTGAAGCTGATGAAAGGGTTTAGGTGCCATACGATAGAAAAGAATAGCTTCGTCTGCATTGAATATGTTATCAAGTGTGTAGTTCTTGTATTCTTCAGAAAGGGTTTCTATTGTTGGGTCTCAAATTTTCGTATCCAACTATTTAAAAAAGATATATTTTCACGAAGAATATTAAACTCCTATAATAAAAAAGCTTTCTCTTTAATAATAATTTCTAAAACTGTATTATTAGTATTTGTATTTTCAACCCATAACCCTAATGTCTTTTCAATTAACCTCTACGACGAAAATTCTTGTTAGGCCACTCAAATGAAGGCCTTGATTTTGCTAGTTGAAGTAGTCGGCATTTTGTTGTGTTTTATTTCTATTTTCATTTTTGTTGCTTTATATCTTAAGTTTTTTTTTGCATTTAGAGCAATTGGCATCTCAAGAAAAAAGACAAAAATTCGATCTTTTAATAAATTATGATCAAAGTATTTATTGCAGATTGAAATCCCGTGACATTTTTAGCTATCTTATATAGGGGGTGACTACTATATAGGGTATATTTTTTTTATTTTATATGATAATTAATATTACAAAATATTTAACGTTATAATACGTATTTTAACCTCCTATTTAATTGCTACAAATTTATTCTTGAAGTTAATTTTTACATAATTGAACAAAATGCTTCAGATATTTTAACAAGCATCTCAACATCTGGATTGAGACCCATCTCTTCGAGTAAATTATTATCAGGATTTTCCATATATTTGACAATATTTTCACGTAATACATCCCACGACTTTATTTTAAAGTACTTGTCCTGACATTCTTTATCCAAGTGATTCAATAGTATAGTTCTTGACCTTTTTCTTATTTTTTTATTGTTTTCAACTACATCTTTATCATCATCGTCAAAAATTTTAATATTTGTTGGGGGATTATCTACATAAACAATATCTTTACATGATTTAACTATTTTGGCGATTGTTGCGCTCTCTTCTTGCAATTGATCTCTATCTTTTTTGCATTCATCTTTATTTTTAAAGTTACTAAATTTAGTTCTCACAATAGTAACATAATCAAGAATACCGATTTCAAAAATGGCATCTTTAAGTAAGTTAAACGTATTTGCTTCATTTGTTGTGAATCTTCCATCAACCACAAATAAAACTTGGCTTATCCCTTCTGGCATTGAGTAGATTCCATCAATTATTTTATACAAAACATTCTTTGTAGCTAATTTAGTGTCTCCAACTCCTATTGTATCAACCACACGAAAATTCTTCCCATTCCATTCAAAATCCTTTTTCTTAAAGTTTTTAGTCACGCTAACTGAACGTCCACTTTCCTCAAACTCATTAGTATCAGTTAATACATTGGATAATGTGGATTTACCACCACCAGTGCGACCAACTATTACTAAATTCTTAGTTTTTCTAGAATTAACATCCTTAATAATTGTCACGTTAGGATGGGGAGGTTTAACGTCAATATTTTTAGGACAGTTGCTTAGGTCAAGACTAGTAAATTGATCATTAGAACAATTTGTACAATCAAGTTCTTTTAATTTGGAACAATTGGTTACATCTAGGATAATTAATCTATTGTTATTGGAACAATTAAGTTTGGTAATATTCGGACAAAGATTAAGACTTAATATCTCAATTGAAGTTTTCGAACAATCGAGCTCATAAAGATTACTAACTTCTAATTCAGTTAACCCAATTGATGAACAATCAAGAACGGATAGTTTTGGACACTCCAGAACAATCAAACTCTTAAGTTTAGTAAGTCCAGATCCAGATAATTTAATATCATTAAGTTGATGACAATTACTTATTTCCAAACTTGTTAAATTAAGTTTCTTCAGAAAATCGAACTTGATTAGTCCTTGACAATTACTCACAGATAGACTTTCAAGTTTAGTAAGTTCAGATAATTTAATATCATTAAGTTTAGAACAATTACTTATTTCCAATCTGGTTAAATCAAGTTTCTTCGAAAAATTGAGCTTGAATAGTCCTTGACAATCACTCACAGATAGACTTACAAGTTCATTAAGTTCAGATAATTTAATATCATTAAGTAGAGGACATTTAATTATTGTCAAATTTGTTATCTTAAGCTTTTCCAAATTAATGGTTTTTAACTTCTTAAAGTCTTCTATTTTTAAATGACCACCATAGTTTGATTTTTTTCTACCAGTTAATTTTATTTCTTCCTCGTTCGAGAATTTATTATTAAAAGAAGATTGATCATTCTTTTCAGTTTTTTCTTTTTTTTTTTTNAAAAAAAAAAAAAAAATATATGGAGAAAATGGTTGCCGCCGTGTAACTTTCATATTTCTGATATTTTGTTTGTTTGTGATACGTTAATACATTACCGAGATGTATGTCTTGGAACACAAATGGTTTCTTTCAACTAAAAGACTAAATTTATAAACATATGCGCCGATCTTTATGCTAGAACCACGAGATGTCAATGGTCGGTCAAGAAAGACCTTTTTTTGTCTTTATTGAGCAGTGTTTATGTAAATGATGTCAAATTATAGACGAAATATTTTATTATACTGCGGAATGCTTTAAGCGAGGAAAGCAAATTTTAATTTCCAGTATTATTTATAAAGATAATTACTAAATTGGTTTTCTGTATCGATAAATATTCTAAATGCTAAACACAATTAGAAAAAATTTTACTGACTATTATATGAAATATTATGAAAAAAAAAAGACCTAAAATAAAATGTATAAATAATTTAATTTGATACATAAATTTATCTCATGTTTATAAATTGTAGAATTTTTCCTGACATACTTTCTCTAAGTGATCTAGTAGTATAGTTCTTGATCTTGCTCTTATTTTTTTATTGTTTTCAACTGTTTCTCTATCATCATCGTCAATAATAAGAATATTTATCGGAGGATTGTCTACATAAACGATACTTTTACATATTTTATTAATTTTTTCGTTCAAATCTACTTTATCCTTTTTACATTCTCCCTCATTTTTAAAGTTACTAAATTTAGTTCTCACAATAGTGATATATTCAGCAATACCACTTTTAAAAATGACTTCAAACGTTCTTATTTGTTCTGTCGTGAATTTTCCATCAATCACAAATAAAACTTGACTTATTCCTTCCGGAATGAGAGAATTTAATTCTACTATTTTCTCATCTGTGATAGTATCTTCAACTCCAATGGTGTCAACCACCCGATATTTCACGTCCTTCCATTCGAAATCTTTTCTTTGAAAGTTGTTAGTTTTTTTGACATCTTTAATAGTTTTAGTTAACACATCGGCTAATGTGGATTTACCACCACCATTGTAACCAACTATTAATAAATTCCTAATTTTTTCTTTTTCTACCATAATATATTCAGATAATTTGCTTATTTTTAGATGGTTATCTGAACAATTGAGTCCTTCTAGGTATTTAAAGGTTCAAAGAAACAAGATTTTTTTTTTTCCTCTATTTTTAAGCTTATTATAACGCAAATGTAATACTAATGCATCTATATGTATATTTAAATGGTAGAAATGATTTCTTTTTATCCAGTTGACTTTTTATGTATAAATTATTGTTACGCCCGCCCACAGATTTTTATGCATATATTACTTATATTAGGACAGTATGTCCTATTTGTCAGTCAATGAATTTTCAAACACGTGAAATAATGCAGGATTTTCATAATAATTATTATATAATTATAAAATACATTACTGTAATTAACATTTTTTCATATTTATTAAAAAGATTTTATGCAGTATGATAACTATTTACGTATACAGATTATGTACTAAATTAATGTTTATTGATTAAATGTTGGAACTTGTAAATTTAATAATCGTTCAACTTCTTTGGCAATCCTATTTTCTAATATACTTGGTAAATTTTCACTTACTAATTCAGTTTCTTTAATAAAACAAGCGATCCTATCACGTAAATGATCCCACTTTTTTAATTTATATTTTCCTTGACATACAGTTTCCAAATATTCTAGCAATAGAGCTCTTGATCTTTTTCTTCTTGTTTCATTAATTCTATTTGTACCTTTATCATCATCATCACCACTAATATTTGTCGGAGGATTATCTACATATACAATATTTTTACATAATTGTACCATTTTAGCGATTGTTTCGTTTTCCTTACGTAAATCTTCTTTATCTTTTTCGCATTCGTCTTCATTTTTAAAATCACTAAATTTAGTTCTCACAATAGTAGTATAATCAAAAATACCACTTTCAAAAATGACCTTTTTTAATAACTCAAACGTTTTTATTTCATCTGCCGTAAATCTTCCATCAATTACGAATAAAACTTGGCTTATCCCTTCCGGCATCAAATAAATTATTTCCGCTATTTTACATAAAACCTTCTTATTGGTTAATTTAGTATCTCCAATTCCAATGGTATCAATCACACGATATTTAGTTCCCTTCCATTCAAAATCTTGTTTTTGAAAATTTTTAGTCTTACTAATTGAATAATCGCTTTCATCAAAATCAACAGTATCACTTAATACATTAGCTAATGTGGATTTACCACCACCAGTACGTCCAACTATTAATAAATTCCTAATTTTTCCTACTACTTTTATCTCTGAATTATTATTAGAGTAATTAATCCTAATATGATCAGGACAATATTTTAGATCAAGACTGATTAACTTATTATTAGAACAATCAAGATTGACTAATTTAGAACAATTATTTATTTCTAGGTTATTTAATTGATTATTGGAACAATTGAGTTCGGTAATTTCTAGACAAAGATTTATATTTAAATCCCTGATTAAATTTTCTGAACAATCGAGACTAATGAGTTTATTAAGATTACTAACATCTAATTCAGTTAACTTATTTCCAGAACAATTAAGTTCAATCAATTGATTATTATTATTTAGATATAAATTATTTAATTGACTACGAATACAATTAAGTTTTTTAAGTTGCGGACAATCACTTACAGATAAACTCTTCATATATAAAAGAAATGCCAAATCAATCTCAACAAGTTGAGAACAATTGCTTATTTCCAAATTAGTTATCATGTGTGCTTTCAAACTTATATTTTTTAATTTAATAAATCCATCTATTTTTAAAGGACCATCAAGTTTTAATCGTCTACTACCAAAAAAATCACGAGTATTCTTTTCGTTTATTTTTTTATTTTCCTTCGAAAGGTCATTAATCCATTTTTTGGCATTTTTTGGTTTTTTTCTTACGAGCATAATTTTATTTATTTTGTGTTTGTTTTTTTTTTCTTTCTGAAAGGTAACTTTTTTTTATACTTTAATCTTTGGAAAATCATTATATAAAGTTAGATCGTGATACGAAATGTTTATATATTATATAGATAATGTGCTACTGTCAAAATTACTCTTTTTTTACTTTACAATGAATGTCTCCTGCATAATTTCAGCCCACAAGATTTCATCTCCACGTGATTTGCTAATCTTTTGTTAGAAGCTATTACATAATTATTATCATAAAGAAAAGAGCTTCTATTTTTTTTTCCTATTCCGTTTGTTTTGTACTTTCTGTAACTTATCTTGAAATAGAAATGGAGTTGAATAATCCTTTTATTTATTATTTTATAAATTAGCTGCTCGTGAGTTTTCCGAAGTTTGATCTTCAAACACTTGCAATATATATTTGCTGAATTTGGAAAAAGATACCTCTAATTAGATTTGGAATTAATACTCTAAATACAGTAGAAGAGATGTCAAGTCTTATCTCCATGATCGGGGATAAACCAGTTATACCACTGCTGGTGGGGATAAATAGCTTATTTTAATAGAAGGTTGATTAGTATTAGTTATATCCTGGCTTATTAGGGATAAGTAAAATTTTAGATAAATGATTGGCCGATAGGCCAATCATTTCTAAAATTTTACTATTCCAGGATATAATTGATTTATCACATGCCATTTACAAAAATATACTTTATTATACTCTATTTATAGTATATCACGTTTTTATCAATGAGTATTTAGTTTTTTTTTTTGCTTTTCTCTTTTTTTTTCATTTTTCCATTTTAAAATGAATAAAATTTTATAAAAGCTTCAGAATTATTATTACACTTAAAAAATATTATTATTATCACAGATGAATTAAAAGAAAATCTTTCTCATTTAGAAAATGCAAATATTTCTGAAATATATGAATTTTCAAAATCACCATTTATTTCAAAGGAATCTTATGAACGTCCTTCTATAGAAACACTACAAAATTACAGTATGTTACTACTCAAAATACTAAGAAAAACACTAGATTATGGTTCTCCAGGTTTAAGAAATTTGTAAATGATACACAACCAAATATAAATTTGTTATCTCTTTATGATAAAAGAGTTATTGCATTATTACTATGAGAGTTTATTGTAATCATTAAAACAATAAAGTGTGTTGATATTACTATTAATATTACAAAAAAAATAATTTTTAAAAAATTATTATTATACTAGTAGTATAGATAGTAAAAATAATTAAAATAGTTAATAAATTTTACTGCAAAATTTCTTAGGAGCGTATAAATAAATACATATAAAATATACTACCCAGTAAGTATAAGTAGATTTGCATAAACATGTAAATGGTATTGATCAGAAGATAATTTATAAATGTATCATTTTTTGTGATATATCTGAGCTTATGCCACTGTTTATTTATTTTTTTTTTTTTGGAAAATTTATACTTTTTTTTTCAAGTTAGTTAAATTTCCTTCTCCTAAAAAAAAGTAGAAAAAAAAAGAAATTGGCATATACCTATGCTTTCTCTTTTTCAAAAAAAAATAAATTTTTGAAAAATTTCCTTGAATATGAGAAAAAAGAATATTAAAAATGAAAAAAATAGATAAAAAAATAAATAGCTTTTTTTTTTTTATTTTCAAAATAAAAAAAAATTTTTTATAAAAGAAAAAATTTACTAATATATATAAAATACATATACAATAACTACTAAACTAACTACCATTTGTTATCTGTTATATAGTAAACTATATCAAATAACTTACCCATAAGTTTACAATTAAAAAAATTACTGGAATTACTAAGCTAAGTCAGAAAAACCCTACTAATAAAGTTATTTATTTTTAAGTAAAGGCTTTTATTTTACTAAATGAAGAAGCAGAATACTGTATTAATAACTTTATAAAGAAAAATATGATTTATTTCAAAGGAAAATTTTTTAATTATGATGATTAGTATTTTGTATATAATCAATTATTTTGAAATATTTTTTCTATAAACTGATTATTTTCTAAAATTAAAAAAATATTATAACTTACTTATGCAACTTGCATTAAAGTTTTTGATATTAGTTATAATTTTATTCTAACTATTAGGTTAGATATAATACTATATATGAAAGAAAAATTAGAAGATAAAAAACTCAAAATTTCTGAATTAAAACAAGATATAACTCTAATAGGATTCCAAAAAACTTTAAAATAACTCATTTTTTTTACTAATGAATTTTAGCAAATTTGAAAATTAAAAATCAGTTTTTGTAATTATCTTACCATTTAGTAGCTTAACCAATTTATCTAATATTTTTTTAATATATAACTCTAAATAAGTTTTATATAACAAAAAAAAAAGTTAATACAAATCAAATTACTGAATAATAAGATAATTATGAAAAAACTGTTTTAAATTTTATAATTTTTTTTTTACTAATAAATTTTAGTAAATTACTATATATTAAATTTAAAAAGTTAAAAATCAGTTTTTTGTGATTATTTTATTATTTAGTAATCCAATTTAACTAAAAAACATAACTCTAATTAAGTTCTATAAAACAAAAAAAAGTTAATATAAATTAGATTACTAGATAGTAAAATAATTCAAAAACTGTTTTAACAAAAAGTATTAATTTTAATACAAATCCGTTATAAGTTATTTATTAGGCATTTACTATTTGATGATTTATATTAGTATAACCAGTTATTATGCATGTTTTTTGTTATTATACTATACAATCTTCTTATTATACTATGTGGAATACTTTTACATGATATTCTTTTTTTTTATCATATTTTTTTTTACTTATCTTAGGAATCAAATCTAGTATCATCTTATATATATTTCACACTCTAACAACTTTACTATCTAATCTTTTTTTTTATTAGTTAGTTATTTAATTTATACTTAAATTTATATTAACAATCATATAGTTATATATAAAAATTAATTACTAATTTTACGATACTACAGAGATTTATGTTAGCAATTTTCTAAATATAATATTCTATATATTTAAAAAGTATAATTTTTATAATATTTATTGACTATTGTTACTACAATTTTTCTATATACATATTATTTATTAAAGGTACAATTTTTATAAGGATTTTGTAGCTATCCTGGCACGTGACTTATTTATCACGTGATTTATATTTAAATAAATATAACAATTATTTTTTAATACACGTAAAATTTGCCCTGTTAGTTCAGTTGGGAGAACGCTAGATAATTTTTTATCATAGAAATGCAGGTTCGATTCCTGCACTGGGCTTTTTATTTTTATTTTTACAATTTTTATGTGTTGATTGAAACAGAATTATGATTACATAATCTAGATTCACGTGATTAAATAATTTAGCAGGTTGAGAATTAACTATGACAAATAAATTGTGACGAATAAGATTTCACACAGTGAAAAAATAGAATACATAGTAAAAATGTAACGATAAAGGGTGTAATGTGAGATGATAAATAAGCAAAGTGTTGCATATGCAATTAATAGTAAATAAAGAAACAAGTTTATTAACGAATCACTTCTTAAAGAGTATCTCTCAATATCCTATTGTTCTTTATTGTAGAAATGTTATTTAATATATGCTTTATTCACTAATAGAAGCTTTTACTATTGCTATTTACTAAAAGGTGATTCACAAAAGGCGTAACTAAGTATTGCAATTTTTCTGGTAGTGACCCAGTTTGCCACATTTCTTGTAACATCTTTGTTGCTTTATTTTACTTTTGTCACTTTCATGAGACGCTTTAAACCTTCTCGTACCCACTGGTCTTTCTTTACCACATCTTATTTTTAGGTTTTACAGTTAAAACTCATTCTCCTTATCACTGCCACCAGAATCTTTCGATTCTTTATATGATTCACCTTCGAATTCACACTCACTATTCTCATTTGCAAAATCTTTCAAAACTTCAATTAGTCATAATGATTTTGACCTATTCTGTAAGGCTTTTTGCAAAGTTTTCTTATAAGTACCATAGAGGGTCCTATACATAATTTTTTCATTGAGTATATTTATTCGTTGCTCAAGATGGTCTTCCTTTTCCTTATCTACAGCACATAAGTAACTAATGTTATGTTCTGGTATTTGATCTATAACAGTGCCATTGTAAAATTTATTAGCAAGTATGAAGGGTTCACCTGACGTGTTTATCTCTTTCTCGTACCATCAAGATGAAATTAACCAAATATGAAACTTTGCTTCTTTAGTATTTAACATAACCTGAAGGAAATGTTTACAGACTCTTTCTGTTCAGATAACCATAAGGCATGAACATATATATGCGTCATTCTTTAGGAGAATGATAACGTGTTTGGCTAATAGTGAGTTTCTGGTTTGAATGGACCATATTTCCTTAACACCATTTTGATCACTAACTTCCAATAATTGATTAATAGTTACTTGCAGACTATCAACACATTCATCTTCGTAAAATTCTTTGTCATTTATTGCACCAATATCATCACAGTCAATGACGTTTGCAACATAATAAACTAATTGATTGATTTTATTGCGTTGTAGATTTAGAATTGCTGGCGTAAGGAACTTTTCACAACATTTATCTATCTTCTTGAATAAGAAATTTGCCTTATCGATATTCTTTACCTACTTCATCGAGTAACTTATGAATATCGGTCATAAGTTCACAAAGGGACACGTCCAAGTTGAATAACATCCTTTTAATACATGCATTTACGGACTCATCTCGCGATGAAGCAATCATCCCTCCTGTGAATCTAAAACTTATATAGGAATGTGCCCAATAATGTTTTGAACTGTATAATCCTTCTAAGTAACCTCGCAATTGCAGATAATTTTCAATTATTTTTGCAAAATGATTTTTAAACGTCGCCTGCATGAAACTATTTCTACATAAGTAAAAATCTTGAAGAAACTTTTCATATTAATCTCCAAGAGGTTTACGAAAGTTCTTATAAAGGTTTTGCATTATATGAAATGCGCAATGAACTAGGTATATATTCGTAAATACCTCTTTCACTGTAGCATTGACTGCCAGATCAGAATCTGTTATAATTAGATTAATTACACTTGGATAAATGCCCATAGCTTCAATAATCTGATTAAATAACCAAGAATAAGACTGCTTGCTTTCATCAATAAGCAACCCTTGCGCAAAAATAATATTTTGCATGTTTTGATCAAATTTTATAAAGAACGACAAAGCCATCCCATATCGATTCATTTTATGCGTAATGTTATTAATAATGCAATCACTGAATTGAATCCATTTTTCTACCTGTTCTGGTGTCATCTATAATAAATGCATTAATGTATTATTATTATCCCATCCTCTCGCTATAACCCATCTGGATGCTCTTTCTTTTGTTCATCAAGCCAATTTGATATTTGTGCAGTATCATTTGAAAGTGATTTTGCTGTGGGCTGAAATCTTTTGATTGCTGTATATAAATCTTTACTGTAAATGGGATGAGACAGATACTTACCTTCCAAATATCTTCTTATTGCCGTCACTCCTATTTTGCAGTTTTGTGTTAAAAATTTGATATTCTCCATCATTTTATCGTTAAACCTTTTCTCTTCCCTAAATGCAATTACCTTAATATTCAACTTATAATTATATTCGTTCACAATTTTCATAATAAACATTGTAGAATTTGGATTATTTTTGTTGGGACAAGAGGCATTTACATGCCATGGGCATGCGATTCTTTTGGAACTAGTTTTTTTTTGTGAGTTGGACACACATTTTCTTCTATATTTACATATATACACTTTTCATCTAATTTTATCTTCATCTTTAGTAACTCTATCTTTAATTACTATAAATCCTCTGCTTTTAGTCCAACCACTTATAAATTGGTCACATAGAGGCCAGGTTGCAAAAATTTTTTTGTAGAATAGGCTTGCAGAGTCACTTTCAGCATTAAAAGTCATATTTCTAAAGTAGAAAATATTGTAAAGGAACTGCAAAAAAGAAGCAAAAGAGCAATAATATAAAGAAAAGAAGGAACTGAGTAATATATACTGCACGTGAAAAGAACAAAAAGAACGATATACATAAAATCAAAAAGAACGAAAAGAATAATACATGTCGTGAAAAAAAAATGAAAAAGGTGATATACGCAAAAGTGAAAAGAATTAAAAGGGTAATACATGCTGCGAAGAAAAGAACAATATATGCAAAATCGTAAAAGAGCGTGAGAACGGTTTACGAATTTGTAAATAAAACCGTGTAAAAATCATGGAGATTCCATCATGCATGCCAATTATTCCCAAATTAGCAAATTCGCGAGCACATAATAAATTACCACGTGAAATCAGTTTGTTTTTTTTAGTTGCCATACGAAACAAAAAAAAATTAAAAGACCTAGTGCAGGAATTGAACTTGCGTTTCTATGATAAAAAATTATCTAGCATTCTCCCAACTGAACTAACAGGGCAAATTTCACATTTATTAAAGATAATTGTTATATTTATTTAAATATAAGTCACATGATAAATAAGTCACGTGCCAGGAGTGGTGATGCATCACCATGATGATAAATTACTTTTTCCTTTTATAATATTTTTTGACTACTATAATTTTCTTATACCTATAATTTTCTTTATGTTTCTTGTTGTTGGTGGTTTATTTTTTAATAGACATTTGGTATTCTTTTGCATTATTTCTTTAATAAAAGTCTAATAAAGACTAAGCCTAATAAAATAGTTACTCAGTACTATGTGACCTCGTAACTGCAATACTATTGTACCTTACATGTATTTATATAAGAATATGATTAGTGAAATTTGCTGAGCTGCACTCAGCAAATTTCACTAATCATATTGCTTATTGTAAATATAACAATTACTCAGTACTTCATGCCGAGTAACTATTAAATATTAGCAGTTTTTTAGAAACCTACTTTAATAAGATAATTTTGATTAATTAAAATATTATTTAATTATAATAATATTGATCAAAATTATTAGTTATTTCTAATTTATAAGTAATATTAGAATTCTAAATAAATTGAGTCAACTCAAGTTGAGTTACAAATCAAATTAAATTAAATCAAATGAATCAATGATATTTTTGACTTATAATTATGAGTTACAGTATTTCATGAGTTGAATTATGAATTAAACTTAATTTGATTTAATAATTTACAAGTTTAATCAATTTTTATATATAAATATAAAAAAAAAAAAAATTTAAATAGATTATCAAAACTTTCTGTGTCCATAAATATAAACTAAATAGGATATTTTTCATTTTACGGCGGAAATATGATTTAGGCGTTTTTTGTTTTTTTTTTGTTAATTTTTTTAATATTTCAACTGATCGAAACGTTATTTTTGATTTGGCAAATATTATTGGTTTCCCGTTAAAAAAGTTAATGTTACATATAACGATCATTATTTTGTTGTATTGTGCAGTATCTTCGACCCCTTATGCATCGAATACAATTATAATCAAAAGCC
>QKYT01000238.1:4658-25082 GCA_003550305.1 Glomus cerebriforme
ATTCCAAATATTATGTTAAGGTTTAATGTAGCTACAATTAAAACTCAATGAAATCGCCAAACTTAATTGCAATTTTTTTTAAAAAAATGGACACTTTTAAAAATGCAAGTTTTTAATCAATAAATAACTTTAATTTTTCATTATACGATCAGTAAATAATGATCGGCATCACGTGATATGTATGCCAATCTAATTGNAAAANNNTTTTTTNNNTGATAGCCTTATTATTTACCGAAATAGATGAGAGCCAAATTTCTGGTAAAATTGCGGGCAAATTTGCCCGCAATTGCTTACGGTTTAAGGAATAACATATTTCTTATGTAAAAAATAACAATAATGAGTAAATTGCGTATTTAATAAATAATATCATTAAGTTGCTTTTACATTAGCGTATATTTATGGTAATAGTATAAAATTTAACACAATTTTCAATAAATTACATTTTAATTAGCTTTGCAAATATAATTAATTTTTTTGTTTGATAATTTAAGTTAAATTCTTGCTAATTTTAAGGTAATTTTATTAAATTCTTGCTAATTTTAAGATAATTTCATTAAATTTTATAATATGTGATAAATTATTAACCAACATTTTTATATCATTTCACAATATTTAAATTATTAATTTTAGTTAATTTTAGAGAAATGGTGCTATTTAGTTTTTTTTTGTGAAAATGTAAAATACTTTTAAACCTGTAATTAAAACTTAAACTAAAGGTTATAGAAAACTTAATTTATGAAAAATCTTGATATGATAAAAATTATTTATTTTTCAAACTTTTTAAATTTTTTTAATTAATTTTAATATTACAAAAATACTTTTTTTATGTTTAAAAAATAGGTTATTTAGCAATAAATCTGCAAAAATCATAACTTTTTTTTTTTAAACTTTTTTAAAAAAATAGGTATAAAGACCATTATTTTTTTTTATTATATAAAATTATCTTATTTTATTTTTAATATAATGATAAATAAATATATATAATAAAGATTTAATATACAGTAACAAACCTAATAATTATAAAAAAATCTAACTGTAATTTAAAATTTAAAATTTAATATATAAAATTAAATTTGAAAATTAAATTTTAACATTTAATAATTATAATTTTAGATTTTAAATTTTGAATTTTATAATAAAAATTAAATAATAATAATTTGAAATATTTGTTTTATAGTTTATTTTCTTTTTTTTTGAATTTTTATTTTTAAAAGATTAAGAGATATTAGAAAATTGAAATTAATAGGTTTAATATAAAAAGAATAGTATAAAATGTTATTTAAAAAATAATAATTTTTATTAATTTTATTATAATATAAAATTAATTTAGTTTGATTAGTTTTATATATTTCTATTAAATAAAAATATAATTAATAGATTAAAAGATAGAAATTTTAATAATTTTTCTTTATAAATATATTAATTTAATACTAGAGATTTTTATAAAATATGTGATTGAGATTAAGATTAGCACTTTAATCTTAATTTACAAAAATCAGATTAAGATTAAATTAATATTAGTTAAATATTAATTTAAGCTAAAATTTTATGTAATATTAAATTAAAATTTTTTACTTTTTTTTTGGTTTTAAATAATATAAAATGCATACTAATATATTTCTTACATATGTATTTATAAGTAAAAATCTAATTAAAATTTTTCTATTATAAATATATATATATTTATGCACGTTTATGTATAATTTTCTTTTAAGATAACATGTTAAACTTTGTAGTTTTGATTTGCCTAGTGGTTTTTTATTCCTAATCTTACTCAATGAGTAAGATTGAAATTTTATATAAAATTTTAATTATAATTAGCTTAAGATTAAATTTAATCTCAATCACATTTTTTGTGAAATCAAATTAACTACTAATCTTAATTTTAATTTTAATCATGATAATTTATCAATACATAGTTTTTTTTAAATATATTATCACAAAAAAAAAAGTAAAAACTAAGGTAAATCAATAGTTAATAATCCTATTTTTTCTAAAAAACTACATTTTATAAATATAGTGAGCATTTTTACAGAAAGCATATATTATTATCCAGTTTTATTTTTAAAAGTTAGTACTAGATTACTAGTAGCCAGTTTATAAAAAGTTATTTAAGTTTTGTATTAATTCAAAGATCTGGTATTTTGAAGAAAGATACAGAATAATCTAAAATATTATATATATTATTATATAGTTACATTATAACCAAAATAGATTATATTTTGTTAGATTCATAAGTTTAGTAATATAGATGAAAGAATATTTTGACATTTAAGATAGTTATAGTTAGTATATCTATTTTTTTGAGTTGCCATTTCTTGCAAGATGAATAACATTTTTTTTGCTTTAATAGTAAGAAAATATATTTAGTTAGTATTATCTAAACTTTGTTTTATAATGTTTCTTTTCAAATTGAAAATTTAAAATAATTTGTTTTATAAAAATATATAAAATAAAATAAAAGACTAATTCATATGGACCTTAGGCTAAGGGTTCTTGGAAACAAGAACCATCTGTACAAATCTGTTTCTCATGTGACAAGTTATGCTTTTCTTATATAGAGGGTATATTCATAATTTATCTCCTCATAATTATGTATTCTTTATAGGATTTCAATAATTATAATAAACTCGATTAACTTGTCAAAAAAAAAAATAAAATAAAATAAAAGACTAATTAAAAATTTTTTAATATACTAATAAATAAAATAAATTATCTATTATTTAATTTATTATATAATAAAATGTTTATCTAATTTATTAGTTTATTCAAAATTCTTACTAGTATTTTGCATTAATTAAGATTTCTAGTTTATAATTAAAATTTAATACAAATTATTATTATACCTTTTAGTTATTTTAACCTTATTTAACAGGTTTCCATTATTGTGCTATTTTTTATACACTTTTCTTAAGAATCATTTAAATCCTCAAAAAGAATGTGTTGTCAAGAGTAAAGTTCAGAGACTTTCGGAATTATTCCGGGAATTCTGTTAGTAATAATATGTAATGATATTCACATGATCTAATTTTTATATAAATTCGCCCGGGTGATTTGTAATATAGGAGGAACGGAACTGGCCAGTTTTAGATTTCAAACGCATGTTAAATTATCAACAATCTAAAAATATCACATTGAATTTTGATAAGAAATAGAAAGTTTTTTGAGTCTTTGAGCTTTAAGGCTACCTGGTAAGCATTGTCTAGAAGAATTTGATATTGTCATTCAATTGTTTTTAGTATGGTTAAGTCATTTGAGAATATAAATGTGCATCAAACATTTATCTATTATCATGTGATATAATATTCATATCACCAAATCGTATCTTTTCAGACGCGACCTTATTTGTAAAGCTTTTCATATTTTTATCGATAAATAATTAAAATATTTTTTTTTTAATTGATATATAATTGAAATTTAACTTGATTAAATTTTCGTATTTAAATAGTTGTCTTATATAATACGTGAAAATAATATGCCTCCAAAAACGAAAACGCGTCCTTCTGGTGAGACGGAACCTGCATTAAAAAAACAACGAAAAAGTTCATCCCCCGAACCACCATCCAGTGTACTAACGCAGCAGCAGGAGGAGGAAATGTCTTCTGCATACATTGCACGATTATTGTCTCAAGAAGGGTATGATGAACATCCTTATTACTCACAATATCATAGTACGACATATGACCATTTTTACGAAAATGATGATAAAGACGATGATGATGATTATAATCCGTCTTCGAGACCTAAATCAAAGAAAGCAGGTTTGCATTATATTTCTAAAAATCTCTTTAGTTACAAATTAAGCGGCAGAAAAATTTTTATTTAATAATGTATTATGCCATATTGCGACACTACTATTTTTGAACATTTTCATTGAATATTGATAATTCTTTTATTATATTATAATATTAAAGGAACAAAGGGTCGTAAACGTAAAAGTGATTCTTACAAAAAAACTCCCCAACAACAAAATAATCTATCTCCGTCTGATGAGCTGATCAACCATCCTAATGATGATTCCGTAGATATCATTGTTAGTTCGAATCCTTACGTATTAGAGAATATATTAAACAATGAAAAAGATGTCGAAGGAAATAATGATTTTCAAGGGAATGAAGTAAAATCCAACTCTGAACCAATCAAAAAACTAAAAAAAACTCCAAAGAAAATATTACCAGGTATGAATATAGGTGCATACTCTGATGAAGAAGAATCTTTATTCTTGTCAGGATTAGAACTTTATGGACGTGATTGGAAGAAAGTAAGATAAAACATTGTGTTTTATATTTTATTCCTTTTTTTCTTTGCTTTACATAAGTTTAATAAGTTTAATAATTTTATTCTAAAATAAGTTGGCCGAACACATAAAAACAAGGGATACAAATTCGATACGAAGTCATGCTCAGAAACACTTTATCAAATTATTCAGAGATGGAATTCCCTTGCCACTAAAGGTGAAGAAATAACTTGGAAGTGATTAGAGTACATGGAAATAAAAAAGACTATACTTTTATAAGTTACTATTTGTCCCGGATTTATAAATTCCTACTATTTATTTAGGTGCAAGAATCTGGCAAGGGTTATACCTTGTCAGGTAAAGAGTTAGATCCTAACTCGGCTGCGGCGAGACCATATCTTATGAGAAATCCACCCCAAGAAAATCGAGAATTCGAAAAGAGACCTGAATTATCACCGATCAAAACATCTAATAAATCAGATGATGGTTCACAAAATGATACGGTAGATAATATTAGTCAGTCCGATTCTCAATCTTTTAATGATAAGGAACAAAATTTTCTAATTAGGCAAGAAGAGCAATTAAAAATTAAAGAAAGTGATCAAGTAGAAGACAATAAGTTAACACAAGCAGATGAAAATTATCAGAATTTAACTGCTGAAGAGAAGCGTAATCGTGGTCGTCCGTAAGTATAAAGATAATAAATCCATTATGTAATTAGTTTAACTGCATTTTTTTCGTGAAACTTTAGTCGTATGTCACCAAAGATTACACAAGAGACTGCAAAAGAAAATGCTAGTCATTTATATGGCTCTGATGGCCGTACTGAGTATGCGAAAGCGAGATTACGTGGAGATAGAAAACAACTATCAAACACACATGAGGAAAACGCGTAAGATTTTTTTTTAATGGCTGAATTATTATGTTATTTATAAAATAAAACGATGTTTAAACAAAATTTTAGAGACCCATTGACAATGATAAAGTGCGATCCATTTTTTGGCGCGCCTAACTCAAATGTTGCTGGATGTCAACCGTTTTCAATGATTGTGGAATCAAATGTACTTGTTGCGATGGATTTTCATGCACATCTTATGAACACTGAGATCATTGGATTTTTAGCCGGACATTGGATACCAGAGGAAAAGAGTAAGTTCATAACTCTATTTAATTTTTAATAGGTATCGTAAACTTATAATATTAACTATATAAATTCTTAAAAGAATTGATTATCAAAACAACTTTTCCTTGTCGTTCGCTTCAAACCGGGGAAAATCATGTCAATGTTGAGATGGATCCAACTTCCGCTTTAGAAGTTCAACAAACCATTACTGATCGCAATATGCAAGTTGTTGGATGGTATCATTCACACCCGATTTTTCAACCTGATCCTTCAATGGTCGATTTGGAAAATCAACATAATTATCAAAAATTATTTCGAGATGAAAAGTTTAATGAAGAACCTTTTGTTGGTGCCATTATCGGTAAGAGCTCCCCCCCCCCTAAATTATAATAAATAATTAATTAACTATTTACCTATTTTAAAGGTCCTTATGACCCGAAGTTACCCGGTTCATTGTCGGTTATCAATTGGTTTTATGTTAGCAACTTAAATAAATCGGCGGATGAAATAGGACAAGCAAAACAGTTGGCTTTTGAATTAGTCAATAATTCAGCAATCTCGGAAAAAGTTGCTGATGAAATTGTCAGTAAACCATATATTATTTTATTCATTTATTTTATTTATTTGATATTTATTTATATTTACTTGATTTTTTAGCTCGAACTTGTGGAACAATATCGTGCATCTAATGATCGCGTGAATTTTAAAGAATATTGGCGTAAGGATACTAAAGAGACTAAATTGGAAAAACTAATTAAATCATTAGCAAAACGTATGCCATGGTTGAATGTATCAAACAATATGCAACGTGATTATGATGATCAACCCGTTGAAGAAGCAGATTGCAAGGCGCCAGTGGATTCATCAAAAGTCAATGAACAAGTGTGTAAAATAACATCATCTAAGCAAATTACAAGTGATAATTTTTTGGAAAGAGTGCAAAAGCTTTTGATGGCCTGGTGATTATAATATGTTATTTGTTTTATGGGAAGGTTGGAATTTATATTGTTTATTTGTAATAAACTGGATATTAATACTTTAACAAGATTGTTCTCAAGTTCATCTAATAAAGTAAAATCATAATAAGAATAAGACAACCAAACATCAAAAGAAGCCTCGAAATAAAGGCTTGTTGTGGCGAAGGGGGCCCATTTGGAGGAGGAAAAGTCTAAGAAAAAAAGATACTTATTATTATGTATTACTTAAAAGGAGATAATAATGCTTAAAAAAACTTACAAATTGTGCCCCAAAAAATGTTGGAATTAATGTACCAGCTGAAATTGAAAAGTGTGGACCAAATGCATTCGAATGAAATGATGAACCAGGAAAAAATTGTACACCCGGTTGATTTGGATCCCTTTGTGGTTGAGGTCTTTGACCAGCTGGACGACTTGGAATATCTGAATTTTTCCTATAAAATCACAATATTAAATATTAAACGGTTGCTTATAAACTTCTTATTCCATACACTTTATACCTGGGGTCTTTAGCTTCCTTTCCTCTTCCATATATTGGTATAACCTTATCTTGCCCGCAACCTGCTTTGCATACAGGACATAATGGATTTTGAGATTGTGCCTCTAACCACTATTATTTAAAATTGAGTCAATAATTTTTTTCCATTAAATAATTAAATTGTATATAAAAAAAAAACTTAAATTACTAACTTGATGCAGGCATGGCCAACTAAATGAAAATTGAAGATTGTTCAATACTAAGTATATATAAATTAATAGTACAATTTGTTTAAAATACTAACCAAAATAAATGCCCACATAAAGTTAGAACAGGTGAAGATGCTGTATCAAAACTAAATTGGAAGAAATTTAAATATTTTTCTCTTAAAATATATTAGCTAAATTAATTACTTCCTCTTACCATATATTACATTCATATTCAGAGCTACCACTATTTGTGTGAGTATCATTATTTTTGCTCTGTGAGCCTCTTCTGACAGCACGACTACTCCCTTCACCAGCAGAAGACGAAGTCGTTGAAGAGCCTGAAGACAAACCGGCAGCAAAGCTTGTTGATTTCGACGATAAAGCTGAGATTTGTAAATTTGATCCACCTCGGTGTCTCAAAACGGTTACAGCATTTTCTGTTGCTTCACTAGCATCATTACTTCTCGTTTCCGACTGCGATTCATCCTCGTCAATAACTGTAGAATATTGTGTTGATTCGGATTCAGACATTTCAAGAATCCCATTCCCGTTCACCTCACTATTTAAAACACGTACAGGTTCAGAAGACTCATTAGTTATTTCTTGTTCCAGACGATCAATACCCATTCAAAATATAAGGAGTTATATAATTTTAAATGAACTCCAAATGCTATCTACAATTAATAGTCTATTCGAAAATGTAAATAATTTGAAATTTCTATACTTACTTTAGTCTACTTAGCCTTGTTATAAATCTGCATGGCATTACTTAATTTGTGCAATATATGTACTATGTAAATTCTATTTTGATATGTGACGTTAACAAAAAAAAAAAAAAATGAAAATATTCCATTTTTTGGATGATAAAAATCGGGATGAAGAAAAATCCGTGATAATAAAAGAACTACTTGATCCATCATATGGGTGTTATGTATGGCCATCAGCATTTGTATTGGCCGAGTATATTTGGCATGAAAGACACTTATTTAAAGATAAAACAATCTTAGAAGTAAGGGTATTAATTTAAAAATTCTCTAAATCAAATAAATTATTTATTTATGTAGAATATTATATTGTAATAGCTTGGTTCAGGAACTTCATTACCAGGATTTTTATGTGCATTGCTTTCCGATGATACACATGTAATTCTAACAGATAGATCAGATTTTCCTCAAATACTTGAAAATATACGAGAAGCTGCAAAATTAAATAATTTACTAACCAGAAATAATATTTGGATAAGAGGATTAATGTGGGGTGATTTTAGTGATAGCGAACATTATCTTCAGCTTGAAGGTGGTGGTGGATTGTTTCAATTACTAAATGATATTGAACAATCTGATAGAAGGATTGATTGGATTCTGGGAAGTGACACTTTTTATAATCCAAAAGGTAAATGTAATGTTTAACTTCTTAATTCATTTAATTGTTTTTGCTGTTTTTCACTTATATCAAGATATTCAGATTTTGAAGATATCATCGTAACCGTCGCTTTTATATTAACTCATCATTTTCCAAATGCAAAGTTCATTACTTCATATCAAGAAAGAAGGTATTTATAATAACATTTTATTTACGATATAAATCCTCATAATATATGCATTTTTATGTGACTTAACAGTTCTAAAAGGTCTATTCAATACCTCTTGGATAAATGGAAACTTAAATGTAATCAAATCTCTCTTGCTTCATTCAATTTTAATCATGATAAATATATAAATTTGAATGATAAAGATGACGATGACGAAGATATGGAATCAACGGGTAATGATGTAGCTTACGCTACTTCTCTGCAAAGTATATTTTTATTAGAAATTGCCAAAACTTAGCTTATCACCTTAATGAGTGAATAAATAATTCCTTAAAAAATGGTTTTAATATAAAAGATAAATATTTTATCAAATTAAACGAAATTAATTTTTGAAAGAGAGAGAGAAAAAAATTTTTAAACTTAATTGTTTTTCCTAAACCAAATATACAAAGTTTTTGCTTCTAAAAGTAATTTACAAGTTTCTCAATCCATTCAACTTAACTTCTGTTAATGTGTTTATCTAGTACGACCATTTTCAGAAGACATTTTATATTCTTCTGATTGAAGACGTTGATCTTGAATCTCCAGTGTTCGCAATTGTTCACGCTGGTTAATCATTTCTCCAAAAATAGCATCCGGCAAAACGAAATCTTTTTTATTCATCTGTCTGGTTGGAACTCGTTCACCAAATGCAAAAGCAGAGCGTGTGCTCTTGCGTGAACCCGATGCCATTCCCGTACGTGGCCTAACAAAACTTGTTACACGGTCACCAGTCGAAGGCGTTGGGACCAGAGTTGACGCCGCTGTTGTTGAGGAAAGCATGGAATTTAGTGCTTTCTTTCCTTTTTGAGACGGTTTGGCTGGTTTTTTTGTTATTGTAGATGCCTTTGAAGCGAGTTCATCGTTTTTCTTTTTTCGACTTCGGGTAATTCGTGTTAATGTTTCTTCCTTAGGTTTGGGTGGGATATCATCGGAATTTACATTAAATATACTTTTTGATCCCCGAAGTCGTGTTCTCTTACTCTCGGGTTCCTCGAGGACTTTTCCTTCTCCTTCATTGATAGTCGCATCTGCTTTCCGCTTTTTTCCACCTAGACCAAATGAATCATATATTGCTAATGTATCTTCGGCCTCTTTAAGCAATTTTTGGTGTGCTATCTGCAGCTTATTTGCGTCACTTGTTGCATCCTTATTTCGAAGGGCAGCAACTGATATTAAATTTTTTGAATCGGTATTACGCAGTTTTTCAACAGCTAATTGCTGTTGATATCTTTCGTATGCCAATTTCTCACGCTCACGATTCCTAAGTTTCTTTTCGGCTAGCTCATGCTTACGATGACGCTTTTCATACGCCACATCAGATATATCTTCCTATAGTTTAAAAACTTTAAAATTGTTGCTTATATGAGAGTGATAACATTAAGATACGAAAATTTTACGAACTTCTTGGGCTTTGCTCCGTAACCCACTTATATCTCCATTAACAATTCTGAATGATGGTACAGAAATTTCTTTATCATTAATATTGTTGGCCTTAATTAAATCTTCATCTTCATCATCCACTACAACATCACAAGTCTCTAAGAAGCTTTCATCTGAAGTCAGCAAAATTGTTGTTTCGCCTGATATAACAGGCGCCAGAAGAGCAGCTAAATAATGATTAGAACAATGAATCAATAAAAAGTATTAAAAATGAATATATAATTTCATTCTAAATATTTAAACATACCTTGATCTGCTGCAACCTCGTCTGCAAGAACACTTGCAAGTGTCCCAACTTTGCGAGGTGGCAGCACCCTCTTTTTCGGGTTAGGCTCTGAAGTTTCTGATACAGCGATACCTTGTGTTATATTCTCTTCTGAAAGCTCCAAAGCAGGAGACCGACGACGCTTCTTTCCAACTACACGTTTAGATGTCTTTGTCTCTTGCAAGTTATGTTCGTCATTGCCTCCGGAGCTTGAAGTAGTAACTATTGAATCTGGAGTATCGCGTTCATGCGGAACAGAATCAACATCAATATCAATGTCGACTTGTTCCTGAACAGTGTCAAGATTATTTCTTGGCATATTTGGGACCTGATCAAGAAAAAGATTTATAACATAATACAACGTAGGTAAATAGTAGAATTAAGAATTTTGCAATAAATGGATTTAAAACACTTAGTTTTCGTAAATGAAAACTGAAAAGATGTTAAGGGTAAATTTCTGAGTGCAAATTATAAAATTGATGAGATTCTGAATGAATTAAACCTTATCAAAATAATTTTTTGTCCAATCAATTCTGTGCGAAAGGGATCCTTAAATAGTACCCTGGGTATAGGTTATTATCCTGTACCCCTTTTCTGGATCTCGCAAGCCGCGATAAAAAAAATAAAGGTAAAAAACTTAAGAACTTCCAAAATATTTTAATTTTACATATAACAAAAGAAAATTTTAACACTTTTTACAATATTTACATTTCAAATTGAAACAAATGTACAGTATTTTATTAAATTCCGTTTAGGTTAGAAATTATGGAAAAACATATAGTTTATCTTTAATGACTACGAATCACCGGTGGTGATCATCACCTTGGATCACGTGACTTTACATATGTAATAATTCATCCCGCCGTGTCACATCCCCAGTTTTCAATTATTTCAGGGACAAATTTTTTCACATGTTAGTCGTCATATGCTTAGCAATTTTGGCCAAACCTTTTAACGCTGATCGGAATATTCTTTTATGAATATTTAGGTAACGTTATACAATCCAAAAAAGAGGTACGTTTAAAGCGAAGCTGAATCACGTGTTTTTCATAAAATTTTTGGCCGGAATTATGGCATTAAGAAATTATGCATGTGACAAATAACATGTAATAAATAGGATTTTACTTAATAAATTGAATTTTTTTTTAAAAAAAATTAAAATATGATATATTAAGCTTATTATGTAAAAAATCTAAACAAATACAATTAATATTTAGTATGTTCACCTTTAGACTTAATTACTGCTTTAATACAATTAGGTAAACTTAAAATTAAGTTGTGTAATGTTTCTATGCTGATTTTTCTCCATTCCTTCTGTATTATGTCACCTATCTAAGTAAAAAATGAAGAGATGACAAATATTCACTATGATTACGTGATTTTACTCCACTTTATTCGTTCTCACAAAAAGGCAATTTTATCAAAATTGAAAATTTGAGATACACAAGATTCTAAAAAAGAATATTATTTGTCAATTACTTAAAATTTGGCCAGAATTACCAAATTTGATAACTTCCCAAAATATATATATAGATGTATTTTAACCTGTTCTGCAAGTTTACTTAGAGCACAAAATGAGGTTATGAATACCACTTTTGATTTTTTATTTTCGTCAAAATTAATTTATCTATTTTTGGATATGATCAGCAAAGTTCATTCATCCATATGTAAAGTTAAAGCCAGTATTTTTAACCTCTTTATTTTCTTATGTAAACTTATAGAGCAGGCTAAAATATACTTAATCCAAAATTTTCAAGTTTATATTATGATTAGTTCAAAAAATGATTTGCCCTTGCTTTAGATGATCCCAAATTTGAAAACACCAGTGATAATCACCACTGGTAATAAATAGCAAACTTCATTTTTTAATAATTTTATAAAGATTGAAAATCAGTATATTATTATTGAAAGAAGAATTTGTACATATTTTTGTTACATATTAAAAAATCTTTTTACACTATAATTCTTTATTCCTTTTTATTATTATTCCTTTCATTTTACAAAAAAAATTAATAATAATAATAAATTCATATTAAATCATGTATTTTAATTTATCTGTTATTGTTTTAAATTAATAAATTTTTATTATGTAAAAATCCATTTTTATTTTATTTGTTAAAAATCTAGCTTATTGAATAACAGTTCACCATTCTCTAGTATATTTCTTGATAGAATACAACCTATTACCCATACATATAATAAAAATAGAAATTTAACCATCATTTATGCATTTTGATTTTTCTTTAATCTTTTCTTCTTTTTTTTAAAAGTTTTTTTATTTATAACTTCAGATATGTATGCTGGAAAGGATGTTCTATTTAGTAAATATTAAAATATAGATAATATGTTATCAAAGTCTTATTGCATATTTAGGTTTCCAAAAAATTCTATTAAATTATGGGATACTACTATACAAATGGAAAAGGGCTAAAGTAAAGTAACACCATCCCTTATGGCTTGGTAGTAAAATGTTTTAGGAGTGCAGTGGTTGTAAATCTGTCAAAATTTAAACATTTATTCAAAAGATCAATCCGAATTCTACACAATGTAAAAAAGAATTGAATAGGAAAGATATTATGTAATATGTATTATATTATATTTATATTTCAATATTTATTTATTACTCTATTAGAAATACCAGATAATTATAAATTGTAAATTATAATCAAACAGGATATTATTATTAAATTATATAAACACGTCATACATCTAGAATTATAATTCATAATTTAAATGTTTATGCTTCGTTAAATGAAGAATTATAAATGCTGCTTATTGGGTGAGAAACCATTTCATCAAGAGACTAAAAAAAAACCAAAAAAATTATAAGTTTCATCATAGTAATAAGTAATAAAACGAACAAAAAATCCTTTTAATTAATTACTTTTTTTTCAATATCTGGATTATTCGTAGAAGCAGTTTTTTTCATCTCCTCTTCATAGTTATATTGTTCTGCCCAAAGCTCTTTAACCCATTTATTATTTCCATAAGGTACTTGTTTACTAATTTCAATATCTTCTCCCATCTCTTTACGTCTTTCTTTAGCAAATCGGTTAATTAAATATAACCAATTAAGAGTTTGGAATACGGTAAAATATTGTTCATTCAAAGACTCTATTGCTTTCTTTGACATTTTCTGATAAAGCTCTTCGTCATTGAACAAGGTAAACAAATAGTCCGCTACTTGTTCAGTGTCACCAATATCTGCCAAGAAACCTGTTTCTCCATGCTTAATCTGAAGCGGTATTCCTCCTAGAAAAAAAATGATATAAGATCAAAAAAAAAAAATTATAATTAAACCAAATAAATCGTCATACCTGCTTTGAATGCTATAACAGGAATTCCTTTAGCTAAAGCTTCTGTAACTTTAACTTCAAATCCCTCTCTCGTGCTTAATTGTAACGCTACATGAGCACATCTCAAAATAGTATTAAATATTTGATCACAAGGAGGAAGGCGTACAACTGAAACATCATCTGCGATATCAGCGTATTCAGGCATTATCAATAACTCGTGAGTTTGTTCAAAAATTGGTGTTCCATCTGGGTCATCAATACTGCCAGCCCCACAAATTATCAATGAAGGAGTCTTTTCTTGAGACCAACCAGCTTCTTTAAGCTTGTCACGGAAAAGCTTAAAGGAATGAACCACCAGAGGAATACCTATATAATTTAATAATATTAAATACTTCGTTGTTGATATTATATAATAACAGTAGATTAATCATATACCTTTACTAGGGTCAAATCTAGCTACTTGAACAATATATGGTCGATGAAAATCAATTTCAATACCACATTGATCTGTTGATAATCGATTATAAATTAATTTATAGTAAGATAATTCGGACAGTTTCAATTCTTTGTTTAACCCATCTAATGGATCTGTACAAGCAGGAAGAAGAACCACTTTTTCCCGAGGAACATTGTCTGGAACGAAATTTTGTATAGGATGAGATACAAACAGGTCAGCTTGAGAAATAAAACCCCAAAGGAAGTTCCATGTTTCAGCTTGTGGTCCTGTTGGATTCTGTCGAATCAAATCAGCACAAACTAAAAAAAAAAGAGAAAAGAAAATTTTTTGTTAACCGCAAGTTGAAAAACTTTATAATTGTAATTAAGCATCAAAACTTACTTTCAATATGACTTCTATAGATGATCTTGCAAGTTGGATTGAGTTTCTTGATTTGCGGAATAATACCACATACTTCCAAATTTAAACGTGATAACAAATGTTAAATTATACGAAAAAAAACAAATATATAAGGAAATATTTTAGCTAAATGTATGATTTTTACCTTGTGGATCATCAATTATTATCACATCGCTAGTCTTAATTGGACCTTCTTCATCGCTCCAAAAGCGTTCAGCATTATTATTCGACCAATCAATAAACATTTGTTTATCATTTTCAGTTAAACAAACATCTGAAGATGATACACCCTATAGTAAATAATTATCGATCAGTGTTTTGAATTAATAATTTAAATCATAAAAAGTATAATTTACCTGTAACACATTATGGAATTTTCTTTTTGTTATATCAAATACTTCAGGTTTTGGTTTAACAACAAACCAATGGATATCGAGGCCCATGAGTCTACATAAACGAATAAGCGCATGACGCATAATAGCAACTAAAAGATTTTACAAAATTCAATTCATTTTGTGTATCATTGTTACAAAAGATCAATATTTTGATATTTACCTCCGCCTCCTTGAGGAGTCGCATTGAAGAATGATGCCCTTATTTTTCTATATTTAACTTCATTGGCAATACTGCTTATCACTTTCCAAGTTGCTGGGTGTACAGTTTGTTCATAATGCGATAAATCAACCAATTTAATCATTCCATTTAGATCAACTTCAACCTCATGCCTGTATCCAACAGATATCCTTGGAATTGATCCAGGAACTTGTGGGCTAATCCTGAAATAAATAAAAAATAAATAAAAATGTAAAATATATAATTGCGTATATAATATACATACCCCACAACAGTTTTTCTCACAGCTGAACTAGCGCGTTCATCGACACTTTTTCCCTTTGTTTTAATAATAAAAGGCAAAGCATCGAACTCTAACCAAAGACGAGAAGCAAGACTAGGCGAATCAAATAAAACATTTTTTATATCTTGTCCATTTGTTAAGTGCGCACCAATGCCAATTGCTTGTATTTTATAATTTTGCGCTATCGAATATAACGAAATATTATCGAGGACCACTTGCGTAACTTTCGCTACACGCTCACGTTTCGTAGGTATATCGGATACATCAACTGAAGAGACTTCATAGTCGGTAGTATAACAACCATCATGGGAACAAATAGCGTATTCGACTTTTTCGTTATCGCTATTGTTAAAGTCCAATTCTAAACCTAAATAAATTCCCTGTGGGACTGACGATATGCTAGATCTACGATGAGATTTCTTTAAAGGCAAACGACCTGTCTTCGGGAACGGCGAAGATAATGGTGGCAATAAAGGACTTATTGGTGAATTTGGGGGCGATTCTTGAAGCATTTTTAATAATAAATAATAATTTTTTTTGATCAAAGAAAATGGATTTCTTTATATAGTTTTTTTTTAGGACAAACAAAAATGACCTGATTTTTACCTAGATTTTTAATCCGCAGTAATAAGATAATAAATTGTTGGTTATAAGAGACAATAATAATACTGAAAAACAATATTAACGCCTAAGGGCCGAAAATGGTGTGACCATATGAAAAATTTATACTAAAAATAAATCCAAAATGTTATCCAATAAAAAATGTTAAACAAATAAATATTTAATAAGTTATTATATCAGCTTAAAATAATATTAAAAATTAAAAAATTGGAACTGTATAAAATCACGTGATTCAATAAATTTTATATCATGTGACTTTAAACTGTTTTATTATATAAAATCAATTAACCAATCATGTACAATAAATGTGTCTAAATAAATGCATCCACTAAATAATACACCTAAATAAAATATGCCTAAATGCTAAATGGTTTGATACATCTTCACGTAATGTTCATACTGCTTATATTTACTACATTTTTGACTTTTATATCATTTGTAGAGTCTTCTATAATATTTAAAGTATTGTTATCTTCTATTATATTATCACTGCTAATATCTTTTAGAACCTATTTTTCTCTATTTAAAACCTTTTCAATGCTCACTATTAGTCTTTTCAGTGGCTGACCTTTATGCATGATAATAACTGGATTAATAATATCAGTAAAGTTTTTCAGTTCTAATCTGCTCTTTACATCATAAATAAAGGTCTTGAAAATATTTAATAATTCTTGTTGCTTATCACTTTTAAGAGCATAATTAATAGCCTTTTTTGATAATCTGACCAATTTCGCATATATAGCTTTAGGCAAGTTTACAGCTGATTAGAATGGTTAAGTACCACATGAATCAATTTGAATAGAAAAAAAGTGTTGAAAAATGATAGGATTTTTGAATGATATATTATCTTCTGATTGTATCTTATCACATACTGGGATAAAAGAATATTATTGTAGGAGATTGTTCAGTTCAACATCAGGATTTATATACCATTGATTTGGGATCATGTATATGTGAAAAATGGCAAGTCTAAAGTAAGTACTAACACAGAAAAAGTGCTGATATACCAATACCTTATTAATTAAAAGGAAACAAATGTATAGATGCATGCCTTCATTAAGTAAAATTACATAATATCTGATTTCCTATGTGCCAGTTGCTCATACGTTTTACACTTCAAGAATTGCTTCTATTGGTATAGTTAAAACTAATAATTTGCTTTGTATCTTGCTCTTGTTTCATTATCAGTTTTTATCTATAATTGTAGAAAATAGAAAATTGATCAAAAATAATAAGATTAGTAGATATAAATTTGCGATTTGTCCTTCGTAAACTTGCATCCTATCTCAAATAGATTTTGAAATAATTTTTACCTCCATCAAATGACGCCAATCTGTAATCTGATTAATGTCATAACATACAGATTGATTCATTTGACTTCTTTATTTTCTGAGCATTATTAGAGTTAAAAATTCTTTAATAATAGCTTCCACTTAACTGAAGAATCTTGTATTCAGTATTGGCATACCAATCATAAGTAAGACATTTTGTTCAACTTTGAATTGCTTGAAATATTTGTCATTCTTAATATGATCATTAATACTAACTAACAGATTACATAATAATATAAAATGATCTATTTTGCCATACATATGACTATTTATTGATTCGATTTGCTGTATGTTTTGAGCACTGGCTGTAAATCAATTACAAATCTAAAGTACCACCTACGAATTCTTAATACTATAAAGGGTGTTAATCAAATACTTAACTGCTACTAGGTATTGTTCAATTAATTATCTCCATTGAAGTTTAAATAGTTCTTCACAAAGAAAATTGTGACATACATAAAATTTATGATAAAATTCCTTAAACTGATTGCCCAGTTTTCCTTTAAGTTTTTTTTGAAGATTTAAATCTATATGAAATATACATAGTAGGTACTAAATATTGGGATAAATATTCTTAATTAAATGAACCAAAAAAGGATTAGAATCAGAAAAAATAACTCCTGGAGAAACACCTGTTTCGGTAAATATACTATCAAATATTTATTGATAAGTATCTAGTATTTTGTTTTCAATTATCACTTATGCTACGATTCAAGTTCTGTAGTTATTATCAATTATGACTACAATATAAAGGATCATCTAAAATCAGTTTGTATTGTAGGTATTATCAACTATAATGATGTCATTATACTTGCTGTATAATTCTCTTTGCATAGATGACATCCATAAAAGAGAAATCAACCTTCTTAAAATTAAATTTAATTGTGTCTTTACAATCCAAAGTGGTTCTAAATTCTTTCAATTCATTAATAGTTGAAGCATTTGAGAAGTATCCTATTATCTGGATTGTATTTTTGTCAAAACTGATAAATCATATTATACAAATTTTTTTTGTAAATAGGTTAATTCAGATAGTCATATCTTAATAGAAATATATCATATATAAATACTGAATCCATTTATCCTTGGATGATGTACTTCTCTATATTAGCCAATATTTCCTTTATCAACTTTTAAAACTATAAAAATATTTCTTAAATTATCAGAATAAGTAGATGATTATATTCGTTATTAAACAAATTTATTTTTACAACTCCTGTTTTTGGATGAGTGACATTAAGTTTCTAAGGACATAGTGTTTGTTAGGAATGAACATTGCATTACTTTATTAGATCTGATATAGTTTATGGATTATGAATCCCAGATTTTATGCATTCGTAAGTAGTCTTTCGCATTATGCTTTGAATAGTTTCGCTTATTTTAATCTTATAGTTGAAACCTTCTTTTAACACAAATTTATATATTCAACTTTTGAAATCTTTTCAGTTAGTAAAGATAAATCCAGAAGTTAATTCTAAAGAATCAAATAGCTCATCCGATCCATTGGATTCATCTGTTTTGTCATAAATGAATGAATTTGTGTTCATTTCATTATTAATGGATGAATTTGGGATTATTTCATTAAGCTATTAAACAGATTTTTTAATTAAATGATTGATGATAAAAAAGATAGAGGAAATATACACAATAGAAGATAAAAAGGAAACATATACAACAAAAGAACAAAAGATAGAGAAAACATATACAACAAGAAAATTATGTGCAGCATGTAATTTACCATTGAAAGTGAAGCATCATATTGTTCACCACAACTTACATTTTCTTATCCTGTTTTATTCATTTTGGTTATACCAAAAGGTTAAACAACATAGATAAGTAAACAAGAAAGAAGAAACAATGTAATTTTAATAATAAGATCTTATGATTATGATGTAAATAGTTCTATTATAACACAAATAAATTATGATGTAAATAAATGCATAATATCGCTATTAATGCAGCTATATTTATCATGACACAGATATATATCACTTAGTAGTGTCTACATATTATATGTATATTAATAAATTTTTTTAATAAAAATATTAACCAATATCTAGAATAATATTCTAGATTTCCAAATTTAATTAGCTCATTATTAGCAGCATATTTGTTTATTATTATTAGTATTATGTGATTTTTTTATATATAAATATTTATCATTTTCATGCATTCTTCATTTTTACTAATTATTTTATAAATGAATTTTTTTAAGATGAAATTTATTTGTTATACTTATTTATTATAATCTTTAATTTCAGTTCAAATATTAATGTTAACTAAAATTGAGTTGGATAATGGAGGCAATTTTCCCTGCTGATTCCTATACCCATTTCTCTGAAAAAGTTTTGGAAAGAAAAGTTATGCTTTTTGACTGTTTTGTCTTAAGAAAACGATCTTTTAATCTTAAAAAAAGTTGCTCTATGCCACTGGAGTTAATTAGAAAGGTTTAGAAAATTTGAAATATAGTTTCTGGCTAGTACTCTGAATGGTTCAGTTTGGTTCAGTTCTTAGATCGAACTGAAAACTTTGGTTCGGTTCAGTTCCTGGAACTGAAACCGAAAAATTCAGTTCAGATCGAACTGAAACTTAATAAAAAAGTGTAAAATGCGAAAATTTGAATAAATCGGCATGCACTGATCCATAAAATATGAAATATAGCTCATTCGAATCGTCTCAATGAGACGAATCAAATGGTAGTAAAAGCAAAATTTCAGCATCGATATTTCGTTCACTATTGATAAAAACGTAAATTTCTTTAAGTACGATTTGCTGATAAAATATCAATGCTAGAGACATGAATTTAGTGTCATTTGATGCGTCTTGATGAGACGATTCCAATCCAATGAGCTATAAAATATTAACATTGGATCACTAGAAGAGAAGTAAACTCAACAGTTCCAAAAATTTGGAATTTTAAATTTCAAAAATTTCAAAATGCTGACTCTGACTTTATATTTGATATTGTGCACCATCCAGTGATCCAAATTTGATAAAACATAGCTTGTTGGAATCGTCTATTCAGGACGCATCGAATAGTACTAAATGCAGATCTCTAGCAGTGATATATCAATGGCTAATTGTGTCCCAATAAGAAAAATGTATACTGAAAATATACTAAAAATATACTGAATATTAAGGATATTTAAATATGTATTTAAG
>QKYT01000238.1:35805-62599 GCA_003550305.1 Glomus cerebriforme
TGTAATTTTATTTGCTCTACAACTTTACTTAATCTCATAAAGTAGGTTTTGAATGCTGATTTTGAGTTTAATATAGAGAAACTACAAATTTTACTTAATATATATAAGTCACAAAACAGTTTTCTTAGCAGAGCCAAATTTTCTTAAGTCATAATGAGAGTTTGCTTAGCAGAGTTGAAAATAGTTTGCTTATTGATTATAGTAAATTTTGAAATTTTTATCTGACCTATACATAGATTGTTCGGGGTTCTCTAATTCCTAATAAGCTGAAGCTTTTATTATTCACTAAATTGAGATGATTACTTATGTAAAGAATTTGGTCCTTTTTAAGAATCTTGATCCTTAATATACCTATTATAAAAGAAAACTCTTGAATAACATTTTTTCTTACTTCTAATTCCTGATATAAATATTATTGATATTATATCCATGTTTTTATTTTATCTTTTTTTTGCTTTTTCTAAATAATAATATATTATGTTACCTTAAGGGGGTTAAATTAAGAAAACATTATCTGTTAAATGAAACTAAATATATATATAATAATAAGAGTAATCAATTACTAAAAGATGATTAGCTATTTATCAATTTTTTGATATTTTCTTATTCTTCACTCTTTATATTCAACAAATGCTAATTTTTTAGCTTAAGTTACTAATTAAATCAGATATGAAAAAACAAGAGTTAAAACATCACTCTGCTTTTGAAGTATTAGAACGTAATGTTAATATAAATCAGGTTTTAGAAATGCAAGATATTTTAAAAACTGATACTCCTTTCATTTTTTCACTAATAGAAAATGATTATAAATTATAATTAAAGATAAATATTAAACTTATATATCAGAAAAAGACTCTTCCTACTGTATTAAACCCATATTTTAACTCTGCGAAAAGTACTTTTACTACTAAAAAACTCCATGCTAGGCTAACTTTTGAGTTCACCAAAAGTAGTCACAAGTTTTACTCTTTCATCTTGTATTTATAGAAGGTACCTTAGAATATCAAATAGCCCTTTGAATATCAACTTGGAATAAGATGTAGGTGACTAGAAGTTATTAGAAATCTGTCTTGCAAAAAAACTTGGTGAACTGAAAACTATTATACATACTTCCCAAAGCTTTCTAATTAACTTCAGCAATGTAGAAATACTTTTCCTAAGATTAAAAAACCATTTTCTTAATGCAAAATAGTAAAAAGAGCTTTGCTCCAATTATAAAATATAGATAATTTAAAAGTTAAAACCTTAATTATAATTAAAAACAAATATTTATTAAAATATTTCTTAATTTTAATTTAAAATTACTATAATATAAATATCAAAATTCTATAATAAAAATAACAAAGTTTATAATGCAAAATCTATAATAAACAATAAAAAATCTTAAATAAAATTTAATTCTATAATAGAATTTTAATTAATTAAAAATTAAGCTTTATTATGAAAGAAATTAATTTATAAAATAAAAAAAAATTTTAAATTTATTTGCTTATATAATATATAGAAACCTAAAAAATTCTAAACAACTTATATTATAGAGAAAATTATTTAAATCATAATATACTAAAACTAATAAGAAATATAAAATAATAAAATATTAATTGTATATATAATTTTTTTTTACTAATAAGTTTTAGTAAATTAGATTAAATTTAAAAACCATTCAGTAGTTTTTTTTTAAAAAAAAAAATATAACTCTAAATAAGCTTTATAAAACAAAAAAAAGGATATAAATCAGATTATTAGATAGTAAGATAATTACAAAAAACAAAGCATTAATTTTGGTACAAATCAGTTATAAGTTGTATATTAATTCTTCAGAATTCTTAATATAAATTTAATCAGTCATTTTTATATTAACAATCAGATTAGTATTATTATCTTGCAGATTTTTTTTTTGTTAAAAATAAATAAATGCAGATTGATAAATTTTATTATTGTAAATGGAAATAATGCTGCAACTAGACTTTACTCCTATAACTTGCAACTGCAACTCTAAGTTTTTTATATAATCATAATTACACAACTATTTAAAAAAATGGTTGAGATGTCCCATTCCCATAATCCATTATAGGCGCGGGGCGCAGCTGACGAATTGCGGCGCAGCAAAATTAACAAAAAAAATTTTTTTAATAAGTTAACATTCTTAACATGCCTTGAGAAATTGTATAGTAAACGTAATTTTGCTGTTCTGCAAGTTTAGCGACAAAGGCGGTTTTGAATGTTTAATGTTACTTTTGGTCTATTTAATAAAACTATCTTTTTTCGCGAGGATAAATCAATTATTTATATGTAAAGTCAAAAACAACATTTAAAACCGCCTTTCGAACTCTAAGTAAACTTATTGAGCGTGTACGTTATATTAAAGGTTTAGAGAACTTACGATTTTTTAAAGTTGTCTGATCATCTCTTACGTATTTATACAATTTATCAGTAAGGAATCAAAGATGAACTTTATTTGATAGATTTAAAATTCAGGTAGAAAATAATCATTATATATTCTTTCTGAATATTTTAAAAGATTTGGAGGAACTTTCACCCTTCTAAGTGGAATGTTCAAAATAACGTGAATATAAGAAAAAATAACGGCATCGATAATGGTAGGCAATCTAAAAAAAAATAAAAAAGCTAATTAGAATCCAATTTTCATTTGAAAGTTAATTTCTTGTCCTTCTAAAATACCTTGATCCAAAGAAATAATCGGTATCTCCCAAAACAGTAGAAATTGCTTGTAATGCTTCATCAGCTTCTTGATATATCTATAAATTTATAATTATATTAATAACACTTAATGAACAGTTGACTTATATATAGAAATAAAATATAATATTAACTTCTTCCTTGTCTAACACTGGTTTTCTTGTTAATAATTCCTTAACAGCTAGGTTTTTATACTTATGAAAAAGTACTTTATCTAACGGCTTAGCATAATGTCCAACATATTTTTTATGTGTCATAAGTTCATTTGCAGGTTCACACCAAAGATAGTAAAGCTAAAAAAAAAAATAAATTAAAAAATTAATAACAGAAAATATTTGAGAAAGGAATTGCTAACTTATTATATAAATGTCAAGAAATTGTAGGTCAAAAAATTTAGATGGAATTATTTACCAATGCATTTCGCAACTTATTATCAGCAAACGCGATATATGCTTGTGAATTTGCTTCTTGTTCATTAGTTAAACTTCCAAGATTTTCAGAATACTATATATATATATTTTTTTTGAAATTATTAAATAGTAAATTATATCAATAACCAATTAATTAATTTTATTAACCGACCGAATCATAAACATGCTTCTCTATAGCATCATCAACAAGAACATCATCAGTTGATAACATTAAGAATGGAAGTTTTCCTGGTTATTTCATATAATTAGTTAGAGTATTATAAAAACTCAATTAATTTAAAAAAAATTAGGTGTACCTGAAGGTGACATTAATGGTTCATTTGAACGCTTGGTTTCGAATTCAAATTTACCAAATTTCAAAAAAGTCTAAAAAATACAATAAATAAATCGATTCATTTTTATTTTGTCTTATAAATAATTAATCGTATCAATTACCTGCCATTTTACACATTCCTGGTCAAAAGAAGTCTCTTGACCTGATTTCCAACCTGGTCCCCATATATATAAACTTGGGACATCAAGTTCTCGTATACCATAAAGAGATCGATGCGTCTTTAGTGGAAATTTGTTAAGAAATTGACGAATACTTTGTTGTATTGGGTGGTTGTTTATCGCATTTCGCCAAGTTTGGTCAGGCATATTGATTAGAGATAGATAGTTTTTCATTTGCATAAAATATATATATTCAGTGTTGATCGACAAGTCATATTTATCACATGCTGCTGCATTGCACAGATTATATAATCATTCAGTTTTTGCCATTGTAAGAGCGGAAAATAGTAGTTACTAAATCTTGCCTTAAATTCTTAAATCTTGCCAATTGGAGAAAAAAATTAATAATGCAAGACATAGGGCTGAAAAGGAAGGCTGAATTGCGTATAAACTGTGTACAAAATGCAAACAATACAATTATTATAAAAGCGTAGGGAAGATAATACGGTTTAACGAAACATTTTTTGATAATCAAAAATATCGGAAAGTTTATATCATATTTTTCATAATGTCTACCCAACCACTTCTTCAACAACAAAAACGTATAGCTCTTCCTACCAGAGTTGAACCAAAAGTATATATCATTTCATTGTAAAATCCATTTGAAAACTTGTTGATTTTATTTATTCCTTTTTTTTCTTATATATATATTTTTTTTTTTATCACGTCAATAGGTGTTCTTCGCAAACGAACGAACATTCCTCTCGTGGCTACATTTTACCGTCGTTTTAGGGGGTCTTGCAATCGCACTTCTTAACTTTGGAGACAGAGTTGGGAAGATTTCGGCTGGTGTCTTTACTTTTGTTGGTATGTTGTATGAAATTTTAAATTATTAATTCAATTCGATAAATTATATAACTCCTTTATTGATCAATAGCCATGGCCGTTATGGTTTACGCCCTGTACACATTTCATTGGAGGGCAACAAAGATAAGGAAGAGGGAAACAGGTCCGTATGATGATAGATATGGACCAACATTTCTCTGCTTTTTTTTAGTTGGTAATTATCTTTTAATAATTTATTCAAAATTTTCAATTTAAAAAAAAATAACGTAATCTTATAAATTAATAGCCGCAGTGGTAACGAACTTTGTCCTCCGTTTCACATCAGATAAAAATTAAATCAACAATCTGTATTTTCCCTTTTTTTATTGCTTTCACATAACTTTGATAGCATAATTTACGAAAAGATATTGACATTTTTTCACATTTTCGGTTTTATATAAATATAATAGACAACTCATATTTACTGCGTGTGACATGTTTGATATGTATTGTTTAATAAAATTTAAAATTTAATCTCTCGAAATGTTCGCACTGTTGAAAAATTAAATGTATAATTGTTAATGAATACGAATTATATGTTTATTATTATAAATAATTAAACAATTTACACCCGCCTATGTTCCACTAATCTTAAATTAATTTTAATTTTATGCCGGATTCTTTGAATGCTCATTAGTATTATTTTACTTTTTCTTTTTCTTTTTACCTGCTTCCGCAAGTGCGTGATTAGTCTCCTTGATATGTTCAAACAACTTATTTCTGGTTGGAAATGCTTGTGAACATACGTTACACCTAATCTATAAAGGAAATAATTAGAAATATAATATAAGAATATAATGAGAAAATTGTGACAAGTGAATCACCTGGGTAGATGCTTCTTTCTTCTTTTTCTTTTTCTTTTCCTTTTTAGGATTACCCTCAGTTTGATCATCATCGACATCCTTTAAGAAATATGGAGTTGCTCCCGATTCTTCATCTGACTCAAAGCCTCCACGAGAAGTTATCGTTGTTTTTTCTAATAATTCAGATATATCATCCTCTTTTGGTGTCTTTTCAGATATACCATTTTTTTGAAAACTTTCCTTCGTTAAATTCACTTTCTCATCATTAGTATTACCCCAATTAGGAGTCTTCTGTTTTTTCTTCTGTTTCTTGTTCTTTTTGAATGCTTTCTCATGAGGAAATAAATCATTCTCTTCCACTTTGTCATATTTAATGTCCTGTGTATCCAATTTTATATCTTGAACATTTTGTGATGTGGAAACGTCATCTTTAAATTTTAATTCATTTTCTAATTTATTTGCTTCTGCATTACTTATTAATTCTTCGTCTTCTTCGACCATTTCTTCTTTCAATAATTCGACATTATTAATGTGCTTTTTACTCCTTTCATGATTTTTCCATGTATTTTCATTTTTGAAACTTTTATTACACGCCACACAAAAATATTCATTATCTGGCTCATCTTTAAAATCTTCCTCTTCTTCCTCTTCCTCTTCATCTATTTTTGTCCAGTCCTGCTCTTGATAATCTTGTAATTTAGCAACCCGCTCTGCACGTATGCGCGCGGCTATTGATTTAACTTCTGCATTCTGTGCTTCCCTTTTTAATTCTGCAAGTGCTTTAAACTCTTTATAACGTGGATCTCTTTTCTTCACATATTCAACCAATTCCTGAAAAATTATTTTATTTAAGATATTTAAACAATGCATTAAAAAATCGAATGAATTAAATAAAAACTTACCCGCACAGTGTCGTTGTATTCTCTGCGAGCAGTTTCCCGCGATTTTTTATTTTCTTTTTTCATTTTTTTCTTATAAATTCGATCAGGTGCCTACTTCAATAATATTTTCATTTAATTTTCAAAAAAAAAGAACGTTCAGTTATCTAAATAGTTCACTTTACCTCCGATAATCGAAATTTGTCAAACCATTTAAAACTTTTTTGGGTGGAGAAATTTAACCATGAAGTATAGAAATTTTTAATTGGATTCGAGTCATCCAAATCAATTGGTATTGTGCTATCGCCAAATGATGGATACGGATGAAAATCATCAGCATCTTCCCCGCGATCATTTAAATAAGCATCTTCCTCTTCCTCCGCTAGTTTTTGAAATATTTTTCTATATACTGTGTAGAAACCCTACAATCAAGTATATTAATTAGTTATAATTAAGAATTAGCTTAACTGCCAATTCATTTACTATACCGTCGTACTATCATCAAATCCTTGGTAACACGCTTTGGTAAAGAACCTCATTAGATCTTCGACGCTAGTTCCCTGGACGCTAGTTCTGAATCTCCATCTTGAACTACTTTCATCATAGTCATCATCGACTTCATAAATATCATCATCTAGAAATAATTTTTTTTTCAATAAGCACTTATTTAAAACAAAATCATTTTAAAAATAAATTGACCCTTACCTTCTCTTAGAATAGCGTCTCTATGGCCATCATACCTACAAGTTAAATTAATTTGAATGAACTATCTTAATCTAATAACATAAAACCAAATGAATTACCATTCTCGTTCGTGAGGGTCAGATAAAACGTCATAAGCTTCTTGAATAAGAGCAAATTTTTTTGTAGCCTCGTCAACTCTATGATAATTTTTATCAGGATGCCATTCTAAAGCTTTCCTACGGTATGCCTTTTTTATATCTTCTCCAGATGCTATGCGATCTACTTCAAGAAGTTCGTAATAGCAAGTACGCATTTTATTTTATCTTTCTCAACGATATCTAAAGTTCATTCAATAAAGGCAAAATAATAACATAAAATTGTAATTAATGAAACCTTCATATATTAAGGATGAAACTATGACAACAAAAACAGATCTAAATTTAACGATCTAAAGATTTTTTCGGAAAAAAAAATGAATGTGCTAAAACTATTCTAGAAATTTGGTTAGAAACGTGGTTATCTGTTTGTATGTCAAAAGTAGTAGTACGATTTTGGAATTTTTAAAAGTGACTCCCGTTTTTTGGGGTTAAATGAAGATCAATTTATTATTTTTTATTATTATAGCCAATCAAGCTTCAATTTATTCCAGTTAAATATAAGGAAAATTTGTGCAGTAACAAAAGGGTCAAGAACTAGATTAAAATACAAACTAGATAAAATGTCACTTTTAAAATGGATTGGAATGGTAAGCTGACTCTGTTTATACCTATTTGACTTGCTTACTTTGAAGAAGATAGAATTAAATTTATACAAGCAAAATGTAACTTTTATTTTTTCTAACTTGGTTTCTTTATAGGGTGATTCGAGAAAAACTACTACCAACGAGCCTTGGAGTAGTGGGTCTGAAAAATATTTCGGTTTGGAAAATGTAAGAACGTTTTTAAAATTAATATATTGAACGGGAAGGTTATAAACTAAAGAACCCACGAAAACCTTTTACCACAACAGCATTAACTCTTTTTTCTTTTGTTCGTGAATATCAACATTTTACAGTTCGGAAATACTTGGTGAGATATTCTTTCTAAATTATTCATTATTTAATCAATTTCATCCAGTTTTCTACCTTTATTTATTTATTTATTTTGTATAACATTAGTTATTGCAATTCTATTTTACAAGCACTTTATTTTTGTAAACCATTTCGAGAGTGCGTTATCAACTTCCCGAACGGAACAAATGGTTTGTTAGCACCTCCCATGTCACCTATTAATTCACAAACATTAACGTCATCACTTACAAATGGTATTGCTTCCAAAAAAGATGTAAATGGTATAGGTGAAAATAAAGGTAATAATATTTTTAATTGGTATTTTGGTTAAAATCTTCTTATTCCACTAAACAATTTATATTTTTTTTCAGCGAATGGTGATGGATCATTATCCAATGGATTTAATGAAGATACTTTATTTAGTGCATTGAAAGAATTATTTTGGAAGATAAGCAGTCAGAAAAAAAGGACCGGTGTTATGGCACCAAATGGTTTCATAGCGAAATTAAGGAAAGAAAATGGTAAATATTTATTCTCTTTATTGTGTATATCATTGTTTTTATTGACATTATGTTATTTATTAATTTTTAGTTTCATTTTTATTTCTGGAATAGAACTTTTTCGTTCAACGATGCATCAAGATGCACATGAATTTTTAAACTACATTCTTAACGCTGTGGCCGAGAATGTAATGGAACAACAAAGGAAAATAGAAGAATTAGAAAGACAAAGAGAACAAGAGCAACGCTGTGATATCAGTGAAAAGTCAAAATCATCAGTAAATGGTACAAGTATAAATGAAAGTGAAGAGAGTGGCGTTTCAGGTAGTTATTAAAGTCTTTCATAATGATATAAATATAATTTTCTCAGTATATTTTTTCTATATCAAAGCCGATGGAAGTTCTTTCAAAGGTTCAGAAATTACACCCTCTTTAAAGACAACTTGGGTACATAAATTATTTGAGGGCACTTTAACAAATGAAACCAAATGCCTGACTTGTGAAACTGTGAGTTAAATAAAAAACTTTAATAATTGTTAATATTTAGTTTGAATTTTTATTAAACTGTTATTTTTTTTATATTCAAGATCACAAGTAGAGATGACCCCTTTCTAGACCTTTCTATTGATATTGAACAAAATTCTTCTGTTACATCTTGTTTGAGACAATTTTCTGCAAGTGAAATGTTGGTTCACCAGGATAAATTTTTTTGTGATATGTGTTGTGGATTACAGGAGGCTGAAAAGAGGTATGCAAGTTACAGTATGTTAATTTTCTTTATAATTAATATAATAAGTTTTATATCGAATCCTTTAATAGGATGAAAATTAAAAAATTGCCAAATATATTAGCGTTACATTTAAAACGCTTTAAATATCAAGAAAGGTTACAGAAATATATTAAATTATCATATAGAGTAGTGTTTCCTTTTGAATTACGGTTGTTTAATACGGTAACATTTCGTTTAGTTATTTCAATAATTATTTCATCAAAGTTCTTCATTAATGGTTTTTATTTCGGACATAGTGTGATACTACTAAAGATCCTGATCGTCTTTATGAACTTTATGCAATATGTGTTCATATTGGAAGGTGAGATATATATTAATTAATATGTATAATTTTTTTAAGACATTTCAAATTTATTAACAAAATATTCTTTAAAGTGGTCCATATCATGGCCATTATGTGACACTAATAAAGAGCATGGGACAGTGGCTTTTATTTGATGATGATACTGTAGAGGTACAGTAATATAGGACTTGTTGTTATTAAATAATTTTTAATACATTATTTATATATATATTTTTTTATTAGCCGGTAGATGAAAGTGAAATTCAAAAATATTTTGGAGATTTACCGGCAACTGGATCAGGATATGTATTATTTTATCAGGCTTGTGATTTAGATCTAAGCTCACTTGGACTGCCGTATCCTGTTTGGGCAAATAATGTAGCCTCTAGTGCATCATCAGCAGATTTTGAAGTATCAGCGGAGGGAGCTGCTGAATCAAATTCTATAGATGCACAATCCACATCAACTACAACTAATGGTATTAGTGAAAATAGTAACTATAATACTACTACACCTTCAATAAACAATGAAGAACCTAAACGGGAGCGTCAAACTCCTGTAAGGGAACCATCATTTTCTGAACGTTGGACTATATTAAGTTCGAGGAAAAAAGATAATAATAATCAAGATAAACGTAAATCACATGGTGATCAAGATTCAAAGGACAATGATGACAATAATACACATGAAAAATCATCTTCACACGAAAAAGAAAAATCACATGAAAAAACAGGATGGTTTGGTACAAAATCTAATAATAGATCAAACAAAGAAAAGGATAAAGATAAGAAAGACGATAAAGATGAAAAAAAGACTTCATCAAATCTGGAATCTTTATTCGAGGAGAGCACTAGTAATAATACACAAACGAGTAAAAAAGATAAGAAAGCGGAAAAAGAAGAAAGGAAAAGAGAAAAGAAAGCTAAATCGGAGAATAAAAAAATGGAAAAATTAGCAGCAGCAGCAGTGAGTGTCAATGGAATTAAATCCGGAACTATTTGATTTTGAATTAAGAATTTATTTGGATTTGGAATAAAATTTTTCTTTCCTTCTTTTTTAAAAAAATAATATATATATATATTATTCTCCCTCATTGGCTATTTTCTGATATTCTTTCTTTTCGTTTTAATTTAAATATATTTCTTTTATATTTATAGGTGCAATAGGTCACCACCTTAATTTTTTGTTTATTTTAGCAGTAGTATTCACTTGTATGATATTATAAATTACGAAAAATTATTTTTTTTTCTTCAAACTAAACACTAATTTCTTTAATTCTCATTCAATTGTCCAGAACACTCTTTATTATTGTACATTAGAGGACTTTTTATTTAATAATGGGCTATTTAGAGGATAGGATTAAAGAAAAATTACTATAACTGATAAATTTAATTGACTTTTTTTTAATTATTCTCATTATTATTATATTATTTTATTATTCTTTGGTTGTCTTTTTTCAAAAAGTATAATGATATTTGTACCTATAAGAATGTTTAATTAATAAATTAAAATTATATAAGGAAGGATATTTATTTTCACTATTCACAACTATCTATTATCAGTTTCAGCAAATCCATATGCGGTATACGTGTCATCATCGTAGCTTGTGGTAGTTGTATGTGAAGAATAATCACTATGATCATTATTCCAATCATAATCGTTACGAGTAAAATATGAAGAACTTGTACTATAACTAGGTGAAGCTTCTCGTCTTCTCCTTCGTATTCTACTATAATTATTAATATTATTATTTCTTCTGGCAAATAAGTAACCAAATAAACCACCACCTAAAACCCCTGTCCAAAATCCTGGATTTGGAATATTTTCTCTACGATATGCACGACTAGTTGATGATGAAAAATCTGTGATGATAATAATAATAATAATCAGTGAGAAAATCGTGTCAAATTTAATAAATTTAAAATTTTACCGGGATTATGGTGGGGCACGTCGCCATCTCCATAGTCTGAAGACCTAAATCCTTGATCGGGAAAATTAGTAGGTCTACGTTAAAAAAATACATATAAGCTTCTAATAAAGAATAGTTTTTAATAAAATGTAGTTTGCAATATACATTAGTTTACCTATTATCTTCTCTTCGTGTCCTCATATATGTTAAATACATATTATATAGAATGTATCCAACCATACCAATCCATGCAATTGTAAACAATGTACCGAATAACGATTCTTTAAATAAACAAAATATTATCAATATCAAAAATTATATATATATTATTATTAACAAATAAAAACTTACCGGTTTCATCATCTACCTTAAAATTATCATTTCTTTTTTCATCATCGAACCAATTATTAAACCATTGTTTTCTTTTTCGATCACTAGTGTGATCATTAGTGAGAAATAAAGTATATTTAAGACCACATGATCCTACAAAAAAAAAACGAATTTTACGTCAACTAAATTAATTATTATTGTTGTTGTTGTTTGATTAAATTACCTTTTAGAACGTTTTGATCATTTGGATGTTCATATCCTATAAATAAAAAATATATATCGTTATTTCGAACTATAATTTGCGCATTTATTAATTTATAAATTAGATAAAAACCTTCGCATGTAACCTTTAACTTTTAAATTAAAAAAAAAAACAATTAAAATTTTTCTTTATAAAAGAATCATTGACAATTAATACATACACGACCAAATTTTAATGATTTAGGTAAATCTGCTTCACATTTCCAATTGGGATCTTTAATAAATAATATAAGAAATTAAGATCACAAATTCTTTTACAAACAATTGAACATTAAATTAACTAACTTATTCCATCCGATCCAATATTTCTACACTGAATAACGTCTATGAAAAAATTCCCACTTAATTTTTTTAATAAGCACTTAAGTACAAACTTTTATATGAAATATAAGAATACAATACCGGGTTCATAACGACAGCCTGCGTCCCCTCCGACACATTCTATTTGTTTAATTGGTTTATGTCTTCTTCCAGTCGTGTATTTTCCTCTGTATAGAGTAAGAGCTCGAACTTTCTCTAAAAGAACTTTATCATCCCAGCCTTCAACTTGAACAAATGTCAGGATGCAAAAACTTATTAATATCACACTAGATATAATTTGTATTTTCATTATAAATCCAACACTGTTGCCGGTATAAATTATAAATCAATGAAATTTTAAAGAACGGTCTGAAATCTGAATATCTCCGATCGTGTGTAACCTCAAAAAATTTTTGACGCGAACAATTTTTCTTTTTATAAAATATTGTAATAAAATTTTATTTTAATATGCTTCGTCGTAATCCCACGCGTTTAGAAATTCGTCAAGATGATGTTGAACAACTTCCTAAACTTCGAGAAGTTTATCAAAAAAAACTTTCTCAAAAACCAGGTATAAGTGGAAAGGGCAAAAGAAAAAGTATTGAATTAGAAGATCCTACTGCCGTACAACAACAATTACACCAACAACAGCAACAGCAACCACAAGAGCAATCCGCTCCAATTGTCGGCGCGGAAGAACTTCGAAACCTGAGAAATAATATGTAAGATTATCGTTCTTTAACCTTAACACCAATTTATTTAATATTTAATCTTTTTATTACTTTTTATAGGACAACGCAAGAAAGAATTGGTTTATAAATTAAAATTTATGAATTTAACAAATGATACAACTAAAATTTATAATTTTATAATTCACTCCTAAATTATTAAACTATTGAGTTATTGTCTGATTTACAATTAATCAAAAGGTTTCTCATCTTTCTCATCTTCAAATTCTATCATTACTTCATCAGCCGCAACTGAACTACCTGGTTTAACGTTTATCTTTTTAACCTTACCTACACGGGAGGCGCGTAACACGTTCTGCATTTTCATAGCTTCAACAACAGCAACTTCAACTCCTTCATTTACCTATTTCAATAAAGAAATTGAAATGATTATTATAATATAAATTTACAATTATTAATAAATTTATTGAACTTACAATATCTCCGACATTAACCGCTATGCTTACAACAGAGCCTGGCATGGGACTTAATATAACTTTTGATAAATCTTTCTTCGGTTTTTCAATCATATAATGACTCAATTCATGCTGTCTTTGATTGTGGATAGTGATATCAAATTTTGTTCCCATATATTGAAGACGGAAACCAACTGGTAAAGGATCCAAATATTGTGCAGTAACAAATCTTTCCGATTGGTTTGGAATACGCAATTGCGCATTTATTAAAGGTGATTCTAATGGCCATTGGGCATTGACTATAGTTGGTGGATGGTTTGCTACTTTAACCTTTATATAAATTGATTAATTAATAAATGAATTCCTCCCCTGCTACAGAATTACAGAATTATAATTAATAATTACCTGATATTCATCTTTGTGTTGCAAAACCGTGCTTCTCCTTTCAACAAGTACATTAATAATTTCAACATTACCATTGTTATTATGTACCTTAATCCAAAGATTCCAATTTTTTGGTGCATTTCTATTCAATTCTTTTTCCGATAAAGCTTCTCCATTATCTCTCCAACACCAATTACGCACATCTCTTTTGGCATGAACTAATGAGGCAACTGAAGCAAGTTCAAATAAGGATTCATCCTTAAGTGCATGGCCTTTGAAACCTCCTGGATATTCCTCCGCAAGAAATTTGGTAGAAATTTTTCCGGATTTGAATCTTGAACTTCCAATAACTTCGCGTAATAATGGAATATTATGTGTAACACCTAAATAAGGAAAAATATTATTTTACCAAATCGAACATAATAAAATAAAAAAAAATTGTCTTTACCCTTTATAACATATGAATCTAAAGCTCTTTCCATATTTTGAATCGCTTCGCTTCTTGTTTCACCATAAGTAGAGAGTTTACAAATTAAAGGATCATAATAAATACTAATTTCACTTCCCTCTACTATACCAGAATCGCAACGGACTTCATGTTTATCTGTCAAACTAACGGGTTCGATATATTTACTAAGACGTCCAATAGATGGCAAATATTTTTCAGGATCCTCTGCATATACACGAGATTCAACAGCCCATCCTTTGAATTTAATATCATCTTGTTTCATAGATAATTTTTGGTCCGCTGCAATACGTATCATCTGTTCAACCAAATCGATACCCGTAATGTATTCAGTGATAGGATGCTCTACTTGTAGACGCGTGTTCATCTCAAGAAAATAAAAGTTACGTTCAGGGTCTACTAAAAATTCAACAGTTCCAGCAGAAACATATCCAACATGTTTAACAAGAGAAACAGCTTGCTCGCCCATAGCTTTACGAGTAGATGGGTCTAAATGGACACTCGGGGCCTCTTCAATTACCTAAATTAATAGATCAAATATTATTTTGATTTATACAACTTTCAAAAACAGACAATGTAACTTACTTTTTGATTTCTCCTTTGAATAGAGCATTCCCGTTCTGGAAGATACAATGCATTTCCAAATTTATCGGCTAATATTTGTATTTCAATATGACGCGGATTATCAATATATTTCTCAATTAATAATCGATCGTCACCGAAGCTCGATTTTGATTCCTGTGATGCAAGTTTGAACCCTTCAATGACTTCTTGATCGTTCCTAAGTAATGATACGAAATATATATATATATATATATTTTTAAAAAAAAGGTTTCTCAAAGTGAGGTATTCTAATACTTACCAAGCAATTCTCATGCCTTTGCCACCTCCACCCGCAGAAGCTTTGATCATTACAGGATAGCCAATCGAATGAGCTAAGAAATATTTAATTTATTTATATATTAACATGCAAAACTAAATTTCAGCTACTTGAAATTTGACCCTACAAATTTCCAAAGCATGATCCGTATTCTTGACAACGCCATCAAAGCCAGGAATGGTGTTAACACCAGAATTCTTGGCGATTATTTTGCTTTGAATCTTATCACCTAAATCCGCCATGGCTTTCTCACCGGGCCCTATAAATGTAACACCAGCTTCATCAAGGCTTTTTACAAAATGTGAATTTTCTGATAAAAAGCCATAACCTAAAATACGAAAATGTTAAGTTTTGAATGATTTCAAGATTATTGAGGAGAAAAAATATAATTCCAACCTGGATGTACAGCTTCTGCTCCAGTTTCTTCAATTGCATTTAAAATTGCAGGAACCGAGAGATAACTTTGGTTTGTAGGAGGTGGGCCCTATAATTTGATAAGTTAAGTAATTCTATACTAAATTTAAAATTTAAAATAAATTAATTAACTACGAACCACACGAACTGCCTCATCTGCTAATATGACATGTAAACTTCGAGCATCTGCATCAGAATAAATAGCAACTGTTTTTATTCCCATTTTTTTAGCTGTTTTGATGACACGAACAGCTATTTCGCCTCGATTTGCAATTAGAATTTTATCAAAAGTCTAAAGAAATTTAACATAACGGATATTCAATTTTTATGTTAAATTAACTATATTAAATTCTCTGAGAAAGGTAATAAAAATAAAATAAACTTTCCTTTCCATAGTTGATTGGCGATTCATTCGTATTTATGCTAGAATAATTTGAAACATAAGACGAATGGAACCCTCGGAAAGGTACATATAACAAAGGGAGACAAGAAGTCGCGCTCTTTCGGTTTAAAAAGCTTTTATGGCATAAAAATCGTGAACCTATACATTTTAACGCGTTCAATTGGGAACTCATATTATAAAATGAGAATTCTAAACGCTAAACAAATTCTAAAACGAGCTTGACATCAATAAGAATTTTGAAATTGGCGGAAAAGAAATTATTTTAAGCAAATCATACGATAATTATCGTACGACAACCAGTAAAGATACGCTGAGTGAAAATTTTTGTGGCTATCACGTGACTTTAATTTCCGAACAGTTTAAATTTATTTAAGAGCACGAAGGCAATTGATTTAAACTATATATAATTGATAATTTATTCTTTCTCCTTTTATTTTAGTAACTTCCTCACATCTCACTTTCATAAACTAAACCAAATTATTTATAACTTCATCTTCCTATTTCTCAACTATCAACATCCCAAAACCTCAGGTTTCTTTTTTTCACATTCCTCTTAACAAGACCTATAAGATAAGTATTTGGTCAGATCAACATTTTTTTTTTTTGATCTATTTGGCTCTCTTTCATTTGTACTCTGACTGTGAACATTGATGTGCAAGTTTTGGATCATATCTCCTCACCCTCCTGTTATTTTCAACTTTTTTTAAGTTATTATACTTTCAATGTTGATATAACATTACTGTAAATTTCACTTGTTCCTCATTGATATTTTTTTATTTTGTCATATCCCTTCAGTTTTTTGAGTCGTGAGAAGAGGCGATTTAAATGTATTATAATTTGATCGGTACGAAGTTGCTGTACGTGCTATTTATCATTTACGGCACAATTTTTATGCGATACTCGCTGCCCTGTGAATGATCCCCAGTATCACCACAAATTTTTCACCCACGTGACCATAGTAAAATATTTGTCACCCTGAGTCACGATCACGCCATTATTCATCACATGGTTAATTTATTAATGCCGTAATGCCGGCCGAATGTCACGTGGGTGAAATTTTTGTGGTGATACAGGGGTAAAATCCTGGTAGCGATCAGGTGATAATTTCATTTTATATTTAAGGGAATACTCACCTGCCCAGTATCGATTTGGCCTTAAAAGATAATCTAAAAATAATAAATCACGTGGTTCTAAAAAGACCTCGAGATTTTTTTTTCTTATCAAAACTCTATATTTTATAAGATGTACCAGCACGATCGTAGTCAGTCACTCTTTCTTGGCGGCGAGAGAATTTCTGGAAATGAAGTGCGTAACCAGAATGGTATGTCTCTAAGCTGAACTACGCAAACGCGAGTTCTCGGGGTCGCTGCTGAAACTTGGTTACTTGTAATCGACCAAACTCGTTGATAACTATAGTTTTTGAGTTTATCTAGTGGTGTAACTATAGCTTTATAGTTTTACTCTTAAAGATCTGCTATTATATCCTTAATGAGTTGAATAAAATGCCTTTGAGAATACAATCATTCATAAGCTTTACACTTTTTTTTTTTTTTAGTACTTGCTGTTATGTCCATCGCGAATATTGTGAAAAGCTCTCTTGGTCCAGTGGGTTTGGATAAAATGTTGGTTGATGATATTGGTGTACGTAATAATTATTGGAGATCATCTGAATATAAGAATATATATATAAGTAATGTATAATAATATATTAAAGTTTATTGATTTATTAGGATGTTACAATATCAAATGATGGAGCAACAATTCTCAACTTGCTTGAAGTTGAACACCCTGCTGGACGAGTCCTAGTAGAACTTGCTCAGCAGCAGGATAAAGAAGTAGGTGATGGTACTACATCGGTTGTTATAATAGCTGCAGAATTACTTCGCCGTGCAAATGAGCTTGTGAAGAATAAAATTCATCCAACCACAATTATTACTGGTTATCGTTTGGCGAGTAAAGAAGCATGTAAATACATCGCTGATCATTTAACTATCAAAGTTGATACATTGGGACGTGAATGCCTCATAAATGTTGCAAAGACAAGTATGGCTAGTAAGATTATTGGAACGTAAGAGAAATATTTTTATATTATCAAATGGCTGTTCCTGCTGTATTTCATGAACACCTTTAATTCTTATTTTCTTAATGATGTTAAGTGATGATGAGTTCTTTGCAAATCTTGTTGTGGATGCAATCCTTTCTGTTAAATCTACAAATTCTCGTGGTGAAATAAAATATCCTGTAAAAGCTGTTAATGTTCTCAAAGCTCACGGTAAAAGTACTCGAGAATCGATTTTTGTTAAAGGGTATGCCTTAAATTGCACTGTTGCTTCTCAAGGTAGTAATATAACAATAGAGTTCATCCCTATCCCTATTCCTATTAGGTTGAATAACACTTTATATGTAAAATTTTAGCTATGAAGACAAAGATCACGAACGCTAAAATAGCGTGTTTAGATATGAATCTTCAAAAGGCACGAATGCATTTGGGTGTTCATATAACTGTAGATGATCCAGGAAAATTAGAAGATATTCGTAAACGGTATGTACTTGTACACTTTGTTGAATAATACTGGTCATGTATCTTATTTACTACATTTGTTATTAGTGAGGCTACCATTACTATTGAACGTGTTCAAAAAATTCTTGCTGCAGGAGCCAATGTTGTTCTTACAACAAAGGGTATTGATGACCTTTGTTTAAAATTGTTTGTGGAAAGTGGGGCTATGGCGGTCCGCCGTTGTAAAAAAGAGGATTTGAGAAGAATTGCCAAAGCCACTGGAGGTATTTATTAACGTATTTGCCTTTATTTCAATTAATTAAATATTCACATTTTTTTTTATTCTCAAGCCACACTTATTTCCACACTTGCTAATCTTGAGGGAGAAGAAACATTTGAACCATCGTATCTTGGTACTGCAGATGAAGTTACTCAAGAACGCATTTCAGATGATGAGTGCATTCTTATCAAGGGTACTAAAACTCAAAATTCTTCTTCAATTATTTTACGTGGTGCCAATGATTATATGTTGGATGAAATGGAAAGATCTCTACACGATTCATTGTCTGTTGTGAAAAGGACCCTAGAAAGTGGCAGTGTTGTTCCAGGTGGTGGCGCAGTTGAAGCAGCATTAAGCATCTATTTAGAAAACTTTGCAACAACTTTGGTATGATATTTGCATCTAAATTAATGACATATTTTTCAGGTAAATTTTAATTCTGTGGCTTATTATTATAGGGATCACGGGAACAACTTGCTATAGCTGAATTTGCAAATGCACTTCTTGCAATACCAAAGACACTTGCCGTTAATGCTGCAAAGGATTCTACTGACTTGGTTGCAAAATTAAGAGCATATCATAATACATCCCAAAATGCTGCATCAGATGATCCAAAGAAAATTCTAAAATATTATGGCCTTGAACTTCTTAAGGGTGAAGTTAGAGATAATTTGAAAGCTGGTGTTTTAGAACCTGCAATGTCAAAAATTAAATCACTAAAGTCTGCTACTGAAGCAGCTATATCTATTCTTAGAATCGATGACATGATAAAGGTTAGCTGTCATTTAATTTTACATTTTCTTTCCACAGTAAATTAATATACACATTAATATACACATTAAATAGGTTGAACCGGAAAGAAGAGGAGACGATGATCATGATCATTAATCGCGGGATCACTATCTATATAGAAATATAAACTTATTAAAATGCGTACTATTATGTAGCAAATATTATTGAAATGTTTCTATTGAATAAAATTTATTATAAATAATGATTTTTATCTATATTTCTTGGTGCTAATGTTATATCAAATCATAGTTTATTTCGAGGAGATTAAGTTTTATATCGTCAAACTTCTCGCAGAAACAACTCATTTAATGCCATATAACCACGTTAATTATGCGGATCTTTCCTTTTTGGTTAATAGCAGCGCTATGTATTCGGTTTTAAATAACGACAACATTTCTCTGGTTATATTATTTTATACGTATACAGTATACTGCAAAATTATAATGTATTTATTTGTAAAAAGATTTTGTAGGCAATAGTTGATAATTATATCAACGTACAAACTAGAAAATTTATTATTCCATATTTATTATTCCATAAAAGACCAATTCAATACACGTTAAAAGAATTTTTCTGCCATGTTATAGTGTTATACATTCATTTTTTTTATATAACAAAAAAAAAAATGCCGAACAAAAAAGGAAATGATCAGCAATCGGGAATTTCAATAGATTCTTTAGAATCACGTTTACTCCCCGACTCTACAACAATGTTAATATCATGTTTTGAACCATCTTGATTTGATACATCACTAACGTCATTATCCAAATTTTGAATGTTCCTTTGATCAAACTTATGTTCCAATTTTTCGTAACCTCCATATTTATAAAGAATTGTAGCAATTACCCAAGTGGAGACAAATAGACCAATTATCAAATAACCAATGGTACCAAATTCTTCTCCAAGTGTTGCAAAGAAATTCCAAAATGGTCCTTGAAGATTCAATTTATCACTTATAATATTTAAAAGTTCTATCGTACCAATAACAAAAGCCACCAAAACTGAGAGTAATGTAATAACAAAATTATAATATAACTTTCGAATTGGATTTATATAAGCCCATGTATAAGTTCCTAACATTAATATACCATCAATTGTATCAATTAAAGCCATTCCGGATGTAAAAAGTAAAGGAAAGAACATAATTAACCAAATAGGAATTCCTTGATTTGCCTGAAACGCAGCAATCCCTAAAAGTCCTACTTCCGTTGAAGTGTCAAAACCAAAACCAAAAAGTATACCAAGTGGATACATCTTCCAACTAGCATCAATGAAATTAAAAACTGGTTTAAAGAATCTTCCGAGAAATCCAGAATTATTTAAAATATCTTCTATATTTTCTTCTTCAAATGTTCCAGTACGTTTTAATCTTTTAAGTGAACGTAGTATAGAAATGAGTAAAAAACAATTCACTATTCCAATAATAAATAGAAAAGCTGCTGAAACACTTGTTCCAATGAGACCTCCGATAGCTTTAAAATCACCAAATTTTTTTTTTACGGCAGTTGCAGTTACAGCAATGGCAATAGTTGCAAGTATAACAATAGTAGAATGACCTAAAGAAAAAAAGAGTCCAACTGATACAGAATATTGTCCAGACTGTAAAAGTTTTCTAGTGACATTATCAATGGCTGCCAAATGGTCAGCGTCTACAGCGTGTCGAAGTCCTAAAGTATATGCTAACACAGCTGTTCCCAACAAAGAAAAGTTGCGGAAAGCAATTGCGGTTGCTATCCAAACACCTATATTAATAAGGATTAATCCTGAAAGGATTAAGATAATTTTTCTTTTAACAATTACTACATTGGATTTATTTAGCAAAGGTATTTGTGGTGAAGACATTTCTGAATATAATTTCGATTTGTAGTGTTTGTCAATTTTATTAATTGCATTTCGAAAATTTTTTTACACACGATCAAATTAGATAGTATCTAGATAATGGAAAATTTACGATCTATTCATTGCACAAAAAAAATTTCATAAACTTAAAATTACATAGATTTTTCGATTCGTATGAAAGATCGCATATTTTTAAGCCATAAGTTAAGATCTGAATGCTGATTTTCATCATGTTATTACTATATTTATTTTTGCACGAGGATAATTTTTTAAAATAATAACTATATTATATTAATCCATACTTCGACTTGTGGTTCGGATTTAAAAAGATAATCTAAAATAATAAATCACGTGGACCTAAATCTTATATTTTATATGTACCAACGCTATCGTAGATACTCTTTCTTGGCGGCGAGAGAATTTCTTGGAAACCAGAATGTGGTATGTCTCTAAAAGCAAACAACTATCAAAGTTGACACATTGGGACGTGAATGCCTCATAAATGTTGATGGCTAGTAAGATTACTGGAACGTAAGAGAAATATTTTTATATAATCGAATAGCTCCTATCCTCGTTTTCTTAATGACGTCAAGTTCTTTGCAATTTTGTTGGGGATGCATTTAGGTAAAAATATTCTGTAAACCTGTTATTTTCATTGCTCACGGTATAAGAGTACTCGAGAATCGATTTTTGTTAAAGGATTAAATTGTACTGTTTCTTCTCAAGGTTTAGAAGGTATAGTATGACAATAGCTCGTATCAAAGTTTATCCCTATTCTTATTAGATCGAATAACATTTTATATGTAACATTTTAGCTATAAAGACATCAAATAGTTTGTTTAAATATGAATATTCAAAAGGCACGAGTGCATTTTGGTGTTCATATAAATGTAGATATTCGTAAACGGTATGTAATTATACACTTTGTTAAATAATACTGGTCATGTCTCTTATTTATTATATTTGTTATTAGCGAGGCTACCATTATTATTGAACGTGTTCAAAAAATTCTTGCTGTGAGAGCCTTTATTGTTCTTATCTTTGTTTAAAATTGTTTATGGAAAGTGGCAGAGAAGAATCATTAAAGTTACTGGAGGTGTTTATTAATGTATTTGCCTTTATTAATTAATTAAATATTCACATTTTTTTATTCTCTTGATAAAAACAAGCCACGCTTATTTCCACACTGGAGAAGAAACATTTGAACCATCGGATCTTGATGAAGTTACCCAAAAACGCATTTCAGATGATAAGTGCATTCTTATCAAGGGTATCAAATATTTTACGTGAGGCCATTGATATATATGTTAGATGAAATGGAAAAATCTTTGCACGATTCATTATCTGTTATAAAAAGGGTCCTAGAAAGTGGCAGTTTTGTTCCAAGTTACAATTTCACACAATTTTTACTATTAGTATTAGCTTTTATTTTAGTTTATTTTTAAAATACCTTTAAATCTTTAAATTAATTTAAAATATACAGTAAAGTTATAATAAAAACTGGCTGTTAATACTAATCTTAAAAATTATTTATATATATAATTTAGATTAAAATTAAAAATTTTCTTAATAAATTTTAAATAATACTTTAATTCTGACCAAATTTTCTTTTTTTTTTTATAATTAATAATATAATTTGAAAAAAGTAATTTATCGCCATGGCGATGCATCGCATCTTCCCCAGTATCGCCACAAAATTTTCCACCCCACGTGACCTTTAAAATTTTGTTACCGGTGTCACACCTCCCTGTTTTCCATTTTTACTATGTATTCCAGGTGGAAAATCCTATTTGTCACACCTTATTTGTCATATGGTTAATTTCTTAATGCCATAATGCCGGCCTAATAATTGGGCATCCTTAAAATGTAGGCTATTGTTCTGTACATCCTGTATAAATAATTTTTTTTTAGAATAAATATCACGTGATTAATACAGTTGCGGAGCCTATACTCCTGAAACAGGATAAATTTGCCCATAATAATTTGTCATCTTCACATCACACTGTAGTTTCCATTTTTACTATTTATTCTAGAGACGAATTTTTTTGGTATGATAAATACTATTTGTCACATGTTATTCATCACAGCTTAATTTTGCTCAAATTTATAACGCTGGCCAAATTTTTCATATTTGGATCTTAGGTAACATTACACAATCTGAATAGGCAATTTTATTTCTCTCGAAAATTGAATATTGGGTTACGTAAGATTTCAAAAAAGGCAATCCAATTGCAAATCATTTAATTCTGGCCAGAATTATGAATCACGTGACCCTGGCGATGCATCACCATGGTGATAAATTACAAAATCCATATAATTTTATTAATAATCTTATTTATAAATAAATAATTATAATAAAATTTACAATTATTGCATGTTATTTTATTTATTTAACAGTTAATTATTATTATTAACTTAATATTTTCCAGATCTATATTATATTTTTTCTTAATACTTAAAATTTCTCCATAATAATATAAAATTAATGAATCATTATTAAAACAGTTAAATTATTTTATTTATCATTACAGCTAAATCCTAAAGTCACGGGATACCACCTTAATTCTGGCCAAAATTATAGGTTAAATAAAATTACATAAATATCCTGTTATGACTTTTTAGGATTTAGCTGTAATATTAACCTTTACCAGAAATAAAAAAAATTGGTATTTAATAATGCCAGCTGAAATTTGGCCAAAATTTCAGCTGGCATTAATAATTGATTTAGAATCGATTAAAATTATACCCATTGTTTGTTAGTGAATTATTCTCTATAAAAATCGGTTAAGAATATATCAATTTTTTATTAAAAAAATATATCAAGAAGTTAAATAAATAGAATCATTATATCAAGTTTTAACTATTAATACCAAAAATTAAACTAAATTAAACTATAAATAAACTAAAATAATAAATAAAAATTTTTGTAATACTATTAATACAATTGCATAATGTCATATGCTATAACAAATAAGTAAAAAAAAAATTTTTAATTAATTAGCTAATATTTCTCTTTATTTTTTTTAAATTCTAGCTTAAACTTATAAAATGAATAGTATATAATTAAAAGAAGATATTTTTTTAATTAATTGGAAAAGTCTTTTAATATATTTTTTTTTTCTTATATGTTCTTTTGGATTTTGAAAATTGGAAATAATAAGTTTTGCAAAGTATGTAAAATTTTTGTTTTTTTACTTTTTTTTAATAGAAATATTAATTAATATTTCTTTTTATTTATAAATTTTAGTTTAATATTGGAATAAAATAGAACTTATAAGTTTTACAACTTATATAATAATATTATTAGCTAATTTTAATAAATATTACAAATAAATAATTAAAAAATAAAATTACTTAATATTGCTAACAAAAATTTAATATATAATATATACTTAAATTTAGCCTAATTTTAATCTAAGTTTTATATTAATTCTTAGCTAATATTTATCTAATTTTTACCTAATTTTTAGAATCTAAAGTTGATCAAAATATATTTGAATTATACTAATAATTAAACCTGAACTTTTTTTAAATCAAGTTAAAATTGGCAAATCTAATTTTAGCCAAATTGGATAATTTCAATTAGTGCAATGTTATATAAAATTATAATTCTGATTAAAATTAAATAATTAATAAAAAATTTTCTTTTCTTTTAATTTTTAATAAAAAATAAAATTATTTTTTAAATTATATAATATTTACTCAAGATATTTAAAAACTAATAATAACATTTAGACTACATGTATATTGCAATCAAAAGAGATTAATAAAACAATTTATTATATATCTATAGTAAAAATATGCATAGGACAAAAGACTGAAGGTATTAATTTTAATTATTTTTCAATTTTATTTTTAATTTAGAATTTTATAGTTTATCGCTATGATAATACATCACTAGTATCACATGATTTATAATTCCGCTAGCTAAAATTAAATAATCTGCAATAAAATTGTCTTCTTAAAAATTATGTATAACCAAAAATTTCAATTTTTGAGAAAATAAAATTGCTTTTTTTTGGATCATATAAAATCCAAATAAGAAAATTTTAGCTAGTATTATAAAATTTGGGCAAAATTAAACATGTGATGAATAATATATGACAAATAGTATTTATTATACCAAAAAAATTCTGTCTTTAGAATAAATAATAAAAATGGAAAACTACTGATAATATGACGTAAGGAGGACAAATTATTATATAGTATATATAAGTTACATAATATAATAGATCACATAACAGGAATGGTGATATATCATTATAGTAATAAATTACTTTTTTCTTTAATTTATATATTAATTTAAAAATTTTTTTTACATTCAAAAATTTGAAAAAATGGTTCAACTTTGAGAAATTCATCTTATAAGAAATCAGAAAAATTTTAATAATGTTCATGATCTCTTTGTAATTCTAAAGAATTAAAGTCAACCTTATAAAGCCTATAGAAGAATAAACTGTTATTTATTAATAATTAAAACAAATATATATAAAAATTGTTAAAAATTGAAAAATACATTAATAAAAATCAAAAATTAAAATTTTATAAATAATTTACCTATTAAAGCAGCTTATACTTTTCAAGAAATTTTAGCTAAAAAAGTTTAACTTCAAAGAAAGATAATTATTTATAGCCTAAGATATTAATTAAATATATATAAACTATTAATATTAATGTAATTTTAAAGAAAATTGCAAATCAGAATCAAATTATACATAACTTGCAAGTTTAACTTCAATAAAAAGTAAAAGAAAAAGGAGAAAAAGTATCAGAAAAGCTGTATCAAATTGCTCAAAATATATCTAAGAAATATAATAAATTAAAGCTAAATAATTATACTCCAAAAAAAGGTACTGCAAGTTTAAAAAAAAATCTAAAAACAATAAATTTAAATAATCTAATAATAGAAAAGAAAAATTCTCTCTTATAAAAAAGGTAAATTTACTTACTGATTTTGCTTACATTTTAGAACAACTTTGGGTATAAGTATAACTTGAAAAAGCTAAAGATTATTTTCTAAGTTGTTTTTAGTTTCAGAATTATTGTGAATAATTTAGGTATTTGGAATTTTAATACCATATAAAAGAAAATAAAAATTAGTTCCTATAGTTATTTACAATTTAAAAAATTCTATCACATTTACTAAAGAATTCTTAAAAAGAGAAATATTTTTATGAAATAATAAAAATATATATAATATAAACTTGTATATGCTGAAATTTATTTGGGATACAGTATATACCGAAATGCAATTTTAAAAATTTGTCAAAATCCCAAATTTCAAATCCGAAATCCTAAATTGATGTTAAAATCCCAAATTATTACTAGGGCTCTGATCGGTAATGGTAATTACCGAATCGAACTGATCAGTTTCAGTATCAGATCGGTATCAGTTTTGCGATTTATCGAACTGAATCCTTCGGTAAATATACTGATCAGTTTCAGTAATTTCAGTATC